>CM032062.1:50520554-50531804 GCA_018831715.1 Matsumurasca onukii | reverse complement strand
TGACAGAAACAAAAGAGCTCCCGGTTGAATGTCAACCAAAAATGGATTAAGAAGCATACTCAAGACAGAACTGACATTTGGGTCGAAGGAAAATTAATGAGCTACGATGGTTTCCGAAAATACACTGTGGAAGTAGATGGCAGGCAGTACACCAGAAACCGAAGGTTCATACGAACATAACTCAAGGAGAGCTATCTTAAAGAAAGAAGATGTTGAATATGTTTTGTTCTTGTTTACTTTTCATAGACAATCATATGTTTATGAAAAATACTATTTAGAGTTTGATTATTATTGTTTGTTGATGTTTGTGTAAATAAGACAATTACAGCATAACTAAATGTTAACATCTTTTAATTAATAAAATAATTTATATTTCCACTTTAGAACTTACAACAGACAAACGAGTGTTTAATGGCTCCCATTTATCATCTCTTCTCTCATCACAATTCCTCACAAGTTATATGTAACATTAGCTAATGTATCTACTTATATTCAATGCATCATAGTTAACAACCAATTTGAACAACTATATTTACGAATGTGTTTGAATATCATAAATTTAGTTGCACCAATGAAGAAAAATTAAACTAAAAAAATAAAGTCAATAATAATTGGTTCTCAAAGGGTATTAAAACGTCTGTGATACCATCAAAGAGATCAGAAATCAAGAAGTCTAGAAATGATGAAGAGTTCTTGGCCTATTTCCGTAATTACAAACGAACATATTTAAAAGTGCTAGTTGCTGCCAAAAAACTTGCAACCAGGCAAATAGAGAAGTCTAACACAAAGTAAAATGCGCGTGGCGAATCATAAAAGAAGAAACTAATGTGTTCATACTTGAGAATAGTAACATTAAAAGTTCAAAACAAACATTTAAACGCCACAGCTAATGTATTTAACGAATACATGGGTAATATAGTGGATAATTTGTTTAAAGCCTGACAAAGCAACCTGCTATGTCCCATAACAAATTTTGTCAAAACACCCGCCCTAACAGTATTTATTTGTGGCCGTAACTAAAGACAAAATCATATCAGTTTCCAAAATGCTTAAAAACTCTACCATATGATATATAACGACTTGAATTCTAATCTTTTAAAATCCTGCTCCGATAGTTTTTCTGATGCGCTGGTAAATATATTATTTAATAAATGCTTCGAAACCGGTTCTTCCACAAACTGAAAGCTGCTAAAATAAACCGATTTTGTCATCAAAAGTTTGCCTGAAAACTAGCAGACCAATATCCTTGTTGCCTGTTGTTTCAAAAGTTAATGGAGAAAATTATTTATAATAGATTAGTCTCCTTTTTGACAAGTTCAATATTCTTAGCGAAAACCGTACGGATTTAGAAAACACAGATCGACAGTTCTGTCGCGGAATTCATGACCAGGTGTTAAGGGCCTGGACAATAAAACAAAAGTAAGAGGTATTTTTGTCTGACCTGTCTAAGGTTTTTGACCTAGTCAACCACCAAATTCTACAGAAGCTTGAATACTATGGCATCCGTGGAGCGCCTTTGTCCCTTATTTCCTCATACCTCAACAATAGGACTGGGTTTGTTTGTCTATCCCGCCCTCCCAGTAATCCACTATCTCCACGTTGAACTGTCCGTCACGGCGTTCCGCAAGGAAGCATACTCCGACCTTTGTTCCCTTACGTATATTAACGACCTGCCTTTCTATTTAAATCCTACTAAAAGTACCTCTACGCTGATGACACTTATATTAAATCACAGAAACTTCGAAACTCTAACTGAATTAACAAATTTGCAAACAAGAAACTTAAATACTGGTTCACAGCAAATAAGTTTCATTCTAAAACCAAAACTCAAATACTAGGTTTTAGCACCAAGCCAATCCATACCATCGAGGAAGCAGCGCGTCTGCCGATCAAGCCGGAAATTCCATTGCCAGAAATATGCAATAACGTTGTTTTTAGGTTTAGTTTTGGATAGTAACGTGGAAAGAACATGTGCAAGAGTTAATTCCAAAACTCAACTCAGCCTGCTATGCAATCAAACAGCTTTAATCTCCAATGTGAAACTAAACTTTAATTCTTCTTTATAACTCCTATTTTCAGTCACACTTAAACTATGGTATAGTATTTTGGGAAATTCAACAGATAGTCACAAGATTTTACAGTCAAAAAGAGCTCCTTGAATAATGAATCATTCCAAATCCCGTCTTGACAGCTGTCGAAAATTATTTTATAAATTCAAAATTCTTCCACTATATGCTATGTATTTATATAAGGTTATAGACTATTCAAACGGAATGAACATCGATACAAAATTAAACAATTTTCACCATGATTTATAATACAAAACAATTTTGCTTTTAGGGTGCCTAAAACATAGACACTTTTTATATGAAAAAAGGAGTTTACTATTCAGGCCTAAAAATTTTCAATATGCTTCCGGCTGAGTTGAGGATGGAACAATCAAAATTCCCATTTAGTTCTAGTCTAAAGCGGTTTTTCTGTCTAGTGTAATTTACAATTTTAATGATTTTGCCAGTTTATGTAAATTGTTTGTTTCTGTATATTCATTTGGTTATTTGAGTTGATTATTATCTTTTGTTATATTTAATGAACGTAAAATTAATAATCTTTGATTGATCTGATCTTTAATAACCTATATGTATATCTTTAACTTGTTCTCATTGATTTGTATATATTTTAATTTACTTATATTTTACTCTACTACTTGTATATATCTTGACGAAGCCTTTAGGTTGTGTCAATCTTTTTGCAATAAAGTTATTTAATTATCTCTGTAACAGTAACGGCAATGATGAGATTATCGTTTCCACTCCACTTGCCAAACTTGGCCAAAACGAGTGTTTAATGGCCCCATTTATCATCTCTCTCATCACAATTCCTCACAAGTTATATGTAACATTAGCTAATGTATCTACATAAATGCATCATACAGTTAACAACACCAACTATCTCTGTAACGGTTACAGAAATGATAGCTTATCGTTTCACTCCCTTGCCAAACTTGGACAAACGAGTGTTTAATGGCTCCCATTTATCATCTCTTCATCACAATTCCTCACAAGTTATATCTAACATTAGCTAATGTATCATCTACATATATTCAATTCATCATACGGTTAACAACACCAAGTATCTCTGTAACAGTAACAGCAATGATAAGCTTATCGTTTCCACTCCACTTGCCAAACTTGGACAAACGAGTGTTTAATGGCTCCCATTTATCATCTCTTCTCTCATCACAATTCCTCCCAAGTTATATAACATTATTAGCTAATGTATCTACATATATTCAATGCATCATGTTAACAACCCAAGTATCTCTGTAACAGTAACAGCAATGATAAGCTTATCGTTTCCACTCCACTTGCCAAACTTTGACAAACGAGTGTTTAATAGCTCCCATTTATCATCTTTCTCTCTCATCATCACAATTCCTCACAGTTATATGTAACATTAGCTAATGTATCTACTGATACCCAATGCATCATACGTTAACACACCAAGTATCTCTGTAACAGTAACAGCAATGATAATCGTTTCATGCCAAACTTGGACCCAGTTTTAACCCCATTTATCATCTCTTCTCTCATCACAATTCCTCCCAAGTTATATGTAACATTAGCTAATGTATCTACATATATTCAATGCATCATACAGTTAACAACCCAAGTATCTCTGTAACAGTAATGAAATGATAAGCTTATCGTTTCCACTCCACTTGCCAAACTTGGACAAACGAGTGTTTAATAGCTCCCATTTATCATCTCTTCTCAATCACAATCCTAGTTATATAAATATTAGCTAATGTATCTACTGATCCCCATCATACGGTTAACAACTCAAGTATCTCTGTAACAGTAACAGCAATGATAAGCTTATTTCCACTCCATTGCCAAACTTGGACAAACGAGTGTTTAATAGCCCCATTTATCATCTCTTCTCTCATCACAATTCATCACAAGTTATATGTAACATTAGCTAATGTATCTACTGATAGCCATGCATCATACGGTTAACAACACCAAGTATCTCTGTAACAGTTACAGAAATGATAATCTTATCGTTTCCACTCCACTTGCCAAAGATAAAACGAGTGTTTAATGGCTCCCATTTATCATCTCTTCTCTCATCACAATTCCTCATGCCGGTATATGTAACATTAGCTAATGTATCTACATATATCTATGCATCATACGGTTAACACACCATATCTGTGTAACAGTTACAGCAATGATAAGCTTATCGTTTCCACTCCATTTGCCAAACTTAGACAAACCGAGTGTTAAATGGCTCCCATTTATCATTTCTTTCTCATCACAATTCTCTCACAATCTTATATGACAGCTAATGTATCTACATATATTCAATGCATCATACAGTTAACAACACCAACTATCTCTGTAACAGTTACAGAAATGATAATCTTATCGTTTCCACTCCACTTGCCAAACCTGATGACAAACGAGTGTTTAATGGCTCCCATTTATCATCTCTTCTCTCATCACAATTCCTCACAAGTTATATGCATGTAACATTAGCCATGTATCTACTGATATCAATGCATCATACAGTTAACAACAACCAAGTATCTCTGTAACGCAGCTAATAATAAGCTTATCGTTTCCACCCACTTGCCAAACTTGGACAAACGAGTGTTAAGGGCTCCCATTTATCATCTCTTCTCTCATCATCACAATTTATATATAACACAGCTAATGTATCTACTGATACCCAATGCATCCGGTTAACAACACCAAGTATCTCTGTAACGGTTACAGCAATGATAGCTTATCGTTTCCACTCACTTGCCAAACTTGGACAAACGAGTGTTTAATGGCTCCCATTTATCATCTCTTCTCTCATCACAATTCCTCACAAGTTATATGTAACATCAGCTAATGTACCTACTGATACCCAATGCATCATACGGTTAACACACCAAGTATCTCTGTAACGGTTAAAGCAATGGAAGCTTATCGTTTCCACTCCACTTGCCAATACTGATAAAACGAGGGTTTAATGGCTCCCATTTATCATCTATTCTCTCACCACAATTCCTCACAAGGTTTATAACATTAGCTAATTTATCTACATAAATTCAATGCATCATACAGTTAACAACACCAACTATCTCTGTAATAGTTACAGAAATGATAAGCTTATCGTTTCCCTCCACTTGCCAAACCTGATTGGAAAAACGAGTGTTTAATGGCTCCCATTTAATATCTCTTCTCCACCTCCTCACAAGTTATATGTAACATTAGCTAATGTATATATATCCAATGCATCATATTAGTTAACAACCAAGTTTCTCTGTAACAGTTACAGAAATGATAAGCTTATCGTTTCCACTCCACTTGCCAAACCTGATAAACGAGTGTTTAATGGTCCCATTTATCATCTCTTCTCTCCACAATTCCCACAAGTTATATGTAACATTAGCCATCTACATATATTCAATGCATCATACAGTTAACAACACCAAGTATCTCTGTAACGGTTACAGCAATGATAAGCTTATCATTTCCACCTCTTGCCAAACTTCGACAAACGAGTGTTTAAATGCTTCCCATTTATCATCTCTTCTCTCATCAGAATTCCTCACAAGCTATATGTAACATCAGCTAATGTATCTACTAATACCCAATGCATCATACGGTTAACAACACCAAGTATCTCTGTAACGGTTACAGCAATGATAAGCTTATCGTTTCCACTCCACTTGCCAAACTTGGACAAACGAGTGTTTATGGCTTCCATTTATCATTCTTCTCTCATCACAATTCCTCACAAGTTATGTGTACCATTATTATTAATGTATCTACATATATTCAATGCATCATACAGTTAACAATACCTAGTATCTCTGTAACAAAGAAATAAAGCATCGTTTCCACTCCACTTGCCCCGACGAACGAGTGTTTAATGGCTCTATCATCTCTTCTCTCATCTCAATTCCTCACAAGCTAATGGCCTAGTAACTACATATTCAATGCATTATACGGTTAACAACACCAAGTATCTCTGTAACAGTTACAGAAATGATAAGCTTATCGTTTCACTCCACTTGCCAAACCCGATAAAACGAGTGTTTAATGGTTCCCATTTATCATCTCTTCTCTTATCACAATTTTCACAACTTATATGTAACATTAGCTAATGTATCTACTGATAGCCAATGCATCATACGGTTAACACCAAGTATCTCTGTAACGGTTACAGTAATGATAAGCATCGTTTCCACTCCACTTGCCAAACCTGGACAAACTGGTGTTTAATGGCTCTCCATTTATCATCTCTTCTCTCATCACACACAGTTATATGTAACATCAGCTAATGTATCTACTGATACCCAATGCATCATACGGTTAACAACACCAAGTATCTCTGTAACGGTTACAGCAATGATAAGCTTATCGTTCCCACTTCACTTCAAACTTGGACAAACGAGTGTTTAATGGCTCCCATTTATCATCTCTCTCTACTACCTCACAATTATTATATTAGCTAATGTATTTACTGATAGCCAATGCATCATACGGTTAACAACACCAAGTATCTCTGTAACAGTTATAATGATAAGCTTATCGTCTCCACTCCACTTGCCAAACCTGGACAAACTAGTGTTTAATGGTTCCCCATTTATCATTTCTCTCATCACAATTCCTCAGAAGTTTATGTAACATTAGCTAATGTATCTACATATATTCAATGCATCATGTTAACAACACCAAGTATCTCTGTAACAGTTACAGTAATGATAAGCTTATCGTCTCCACTCCACTTGCCAAACTTGGACAAACTAGTGTTTAATGGCCCATTTATCATCTCTTCTCTCATCACAATTCTCACAAGTTATATGTAACATTAGCTAATGTATCTACATATATTCAATGCATCATACGGTTAACAACACCAAGTATCTCTGTAACAGTTAAAATGATAAGCTTATCGTCTCCACTCCACTTGCCAAACTTGGACAAACTAGTGTTTAATGGTTCATTTATCATCTCTTCTCTCATCACAATTCCTCACAAGTTATATGTAACATTAGCTAATGTATCTACACATATTCAATGCATCATACGGTTAACAACACCAAGTATCTCTGTAACAGTTACAGTAATGATAAGCTTATCGTCTCCACTCCACTTGCCAAACTTGGACAAACGAGTGTTTAATGGCTCCCATTTATCATCTCTTCTCTCATCACAATTTCTCACAAGTTGTGTGTAACATCAGTGAGTTGACTTAAAGCTAGAACAAACTAAATAGTAACTATAAAAAAGGTGATAGAAATAGGCCTATTGACTTATTTAACTGAACGTTACATACTGTTTACATTAGAGGCTTTATTTGTTAGATGTTTTGTTGATAAGTTAATGTTTTAACAATATAGTTGTAGATGGATGTAGAACAATGTTATGAACATCAAGTATCTCTGTGTCAGTTACATGTATAATGGTCGTTGTATACTTTACTTTCCAACCAAAGTAAAACAAGTGTTTAAGACTTTAGTCAACTTAATCACAGTTTGTTTCAAGTAATGTTTATACAGAGTGAGTATTTAATGCCCCACCATTTAAAAATAAAATATTTTTAAACCTGTTGGTTTATGTTTTATTGAATCCTGATGTTTGTTTAAGTATACTTTGCGCCACTCACTTCAATATGCCGGCTAAAATGCAACATTTCACTCGTACAATGTTTTTAATGACAACATTTTCTTGAAAATCCTCTATGAAAACATCACTCTCTACACATAATCCCATAGAATATTTGGAAGATAAATTTGTCGTAAAATTATGTTTTGTGAAATGTAGCATTTTTAACCAGATTTCTAGTAATCTTTTGTGGTATTACAAAACACAATTTCTTCCTCATTGAGTTTTTATTACATTTCTATTTCTTTGAGATGCCACAAGGGTTTTGTATGTTCAACATTTGGGGGCCCTCCTCCGGTTTTTGTGGGGATGGTGACGGGTACGTCAAAACCAACTTAATAATTATAAAAACATCCCTTAACAGTTTTAATTATATTTCCTTTCTAAAAGTTGGTGGGGATATTAAAACTCACCGTATATCAATGCAGTGTATCTACAAACGGCAAATGTATCTAGAAATAAAATGTATCAAACAGTAAACTACACATCAATTGGGAACTTGAAGTTGCTTTCCTATCCAATCTTTAGTTGCAAAATATTTCTACAAGATGCTTTCAAACTTAAGTGAGCTCATATTGAGTTGTGAGGTAACGCGTTTGTAGTATAGTTTCAGAAAATATTTAGAAGACTGTAAATATCCTAAGTTATCGAGGGTAGTTGTTCAAAATGTAATACCTCAGGCATATTTTATACTTCACTAAATTGAGTATTGTTAAATTATAAAAAGCGTAACACAGCGCGACTGCAAAACTATGACACTAAATGTAACAGAGAAATGTCAAGAGAAAAGTGTTTGTTTGTTTTGCTGTCACGTTCTCATCTTTATGACAATAGGGAAACTGTTTTAGCCTTATGTTATACTTTATAAAACATAGGAAAACCCTATTTTGCGAAATGTGTTTATACTGTAAAATATTTTGTTTAGTTTCAAGTTGTTCACAATGTTTCAAACAATATTTAAGATATTTAACCCCGTTTATCAAATCGTATAACATAAACATAAACATATTTATTGTCGCAGCAAAATTCTATTATGTCGACAAACAATAATTAACAAAAAAAGTAATAACACAAAACAAAAACAACTGATATACTAAAGGTCAGCCACAACAACATGGGCCTAATTTACTACTACCGTAGTGAAGCGGGAAATCAGTCGAAGGCGCCAGAAGAATTGAAGAACTCGTCTATGGAATAATAGGATTGTTTAACTAAAAACGTTTTAACTTTTTTTAAAATTTGAAGTTTTTTTTTAGTTTTAAACCTTCTGGAAGATTGTTAAACAACTTAATTCCATATACCGAGGAAGATTTTGAGAAATTTCGTTGTGATATTCATTCTAAACTGACCTTTTTGTCAATGGTAAGTGTGAATGTCAGCTCCTGACATTATCACATTTATTTAAACAAAAAAAATTGTTTCGTAAATATAAATACAGGGTAATGTCATTATCTTTAAATTTTTGAATAAGTCTTGACAGGACTCACGAAATTTAGCTTTAGCTACGATTCTTATTTTTGCAAAATGAAGAGCCGCATTAATCTATTCCCAAGCCCCAAAGTGCAATGCCGTATGATAAATGGCTTTGAATTAAACCATAAGCAATTGTCAGTACATCATTTGTACAATAGCTCGATAAGTGTCTGATAAGGTAGATTCCAGTGGAAACTTTCTTACAGACATAACCAATGCTCATCCCAAGATAGCTTCTGTCAACCATGAAGCCCGAGAAATTTGGTGCTTTTGACTTCTGTAAGGATTGTATTTTCACTAACACCAACGGTTGATATTGATGGAAGTTGTTTTATTTAATTGAAAGTTTATAAACAGGATTTACTCAAATTTGTATAAAATTTAAGTGTTGGTAAATAACACATGAATTAACCTCTGTGCTTTTAAATTCAATTCATCAAATTTTCTTGCTGAAATTGTTGAGTTGTATCAGCGTACAATACAACCTTTTCAGGTTTAACCGCTTGGTTTATATCATTGACGTATACAAGGAGTATAGGTCCTAAGATAAGACCTTGTGGTACACCAAAACCAACGAAAGCCGGATTGGACAGTTTGTTAGAAATTTCCACTTGTTGGGTTCGACTGCACAAATAGGAGTTCAACCACTCATATGGAACACCTCTAACACCATATTAGTACAACTTGGACATTAACAAGTTATGATTTACACAATCAAAAGCTTTTGTTAAGTCCAAAATATACTTAAAGTCTTATTTTTTCATCGAGGTTTTTGGTTATTGTTTCAATAAGTGCATTCATTGCATCGACTGTTCCAATTTTTCTAAATCCAAACTGGTCAAGTGAAAGATTTGTGGGATTCAAAAAGATACTAACCTATCAAAGAATAACTCGATAACTTTGCTAAATACAGGCAACAATGATATCGGTCGATAATTTGACACATCAGAAGTTTTGCCTTTTATGTATTGGTATAATTTTGAAAGTTTAAGTGCCTTTGGAAAAACACTTTCTTCAAAAGATTTATTTATTAGGTGAGTTAAGACATGTTTTATTTCTTCTGAAAACTGTTTAAGTAGACAGACGGAAAGTCCATTAATGTCAGTTGACATTTTTTGGGAGATTTTGATGATTGATTCAACTTCGTTAACACTTACAGGCTTAAAACATTGAATACGGGTTTGGGTTAATACAATCAATTGGTATTTTCACTTTAGAACAACGTTCTTCATGAATGAATGAATGAATTAATTGTTTCTTTCTTCCCAATACAACAATACAGTATATAATACATTCGTAAAACATATATGTACTCAACAATTTCACAAAACTTACAACGAAACTTAACTATTTCTAATATTAGTGTAACAAAATTAGAATTACATCTCTGTATTATGCGTAACTCTAATTACAAATCTGCTACTGAAATAGCCTACATGTTCAACCTTGTACTAACAGCTCCAATGTGTTGTCAGTATACCAATGGTACAACGAGGACCCGATGATAATATCATTGATTTTGAAAGGCCTCGTTCACCGAAATGTTGTTAAATAATCGTTTTGAATTTTTAAAACTAGATAAAAACTGTATAGCATATTTGACAAATTCAACAACTTGGATGTATTGAATCATGAGAAATAGATCAAAAGAAGCAAAGATAATTACGAACATGTTGGCTGCAGAAAAGTGTTTTCCTGGATATATCGAATTTGAAACAGTCCATGGGATTCATGTGAAATCTAACCAATTATGAACTTTACTTGTATTTAGTATTATTTATTTATTGATTTTGCCTTTGGCAACATCAAATGCAGAATTCAAATCGTCATTGCAATAAGTTATTCTAATTATAAAAATAGTACTAATTATTATTGCAGATGCCAAACTAGTTTTGTTAATACATACAACTCAGTCTCAGTATACTCAGTATAATAATAAAGGTTGGTATGCTAAGATGTCCAGATAAAAAAAAAACGAATAGATATTAGGACTATAAACAAATTGCAGTTTTTTTATTTTAATTTTAAACACAAAAAATAAAACCATAAATACTTTTAACGCAACAGTAGTTTCTATCCGTTGTTATTTTACTGTAGAAAATTATATTAATAC
>CM032062.1:46025638-46076302 GCA_018831715.1 Matsumurasca onukii | reverse complement strand
CCTTATGAAAATTACATTCTCATTCTATAGAGGCACAGAAATCATACTAAGGGGTTTCCTGGGATTTATTCAAGAAGAACTTCAAAACTGTACCATGCCATACCAAGAGCGCGAAAACATTTTCCCCAACGTTATCAAATAAATCTAACTAAAAAGAACCTAGTGTTCTTTATATCAATCTTAATTTTAAAATGTTTACGTTTTTCAGAAAGGCAACTTACGCAAGCTTCAAGAGCAAAACTCGTGAACTTAAGTAAGATTCTGTAACCGAAAGGAACGTTAATGTCCCATGTACAGATGGCATTTGGAGGGTAATTCGATGGATGTCCAGGACTGGTGATGGTCCCAGCGAAAGAGGTTATTTCACCCCACATGCATCTAGAACATAAATATTTAATACATGTATAGTTTCTTTATAGAGTTTTATAGGTCCCACTTATACTGACACCAAATACATCTCCTCGACTCCAATTCAACCTAGACGTTAGATTCTCATACGTACCAATCTGTAAATACTGTTTTTAATTTATTTTATGTTTATTAATGTCAAAGCTATCAGCTGTTTGCAACAAATTATTATTATTGTCATGTAAACATTGTATTATAAACAAACATTCTCTCTCTTGTTATTATTTATCAAGTAAACAATGTTCCTCCAAATTTCCTTCTCATTCTCTATTCCCTTACTAAACATTTTGGTCCTACGAACGCAGATGTGGGTTAAAGTAAAGATGTAAGTTAAGCGTTAAAACGATACGGAGAATTTACAGGGCCAAAGATTGCTGGAATGAGTATCAAACGCTCTAACCGGGCATGCCACGCGACATGTCTTAAAAGTTCCGAGCATCGATGCTGAATGCTGCTCAGTGCTTAAATTATGTTTTAGGGCACATACCCACTACGGCCCTATTTTAGGAAATGGCTAAATCCCAAATAAGCCAGAAGTAACTTCAGTTGATTTTTTTCTTTATTTAACCATACAAATGGTTTTGTTTTGGTATAACAATCAAATCAAATCAAATCGTTTATTTGCATACAAATTTAAATATAATACAATACAGTGTGTTTCTTACCCTCTAGCATAAAAACAAAATACTTTAAGAATAATTATATCTAAATTAAATTAAAATTTTGTTTGTAATTAATTTTTGAAATTTAGTAACAAATCAGCCATTAGTAACAAGAAATAACAGAATACCTAATGAGATCCCAATACCAGTCAGAAGATCGTCAACACTGTAAAATATTTTTGAAATTAGAACGGTTTTAAATTAGTTTTAAATGTTTTAAACGTTTTGTTATATTTCAGACTTTTAGGGAGATTGTTAAATAATGTTACACCCGCCTGTGAAGGTAGCTGGGAATAAATGTTTAATCTGTGTTGGTTTGTTCTAAAATGGTTATGACAATGAATTTCTCTACCTTGAACAAAATTACATTTTGAAATGCAATATATAATAATAATAATTTATTTTCCATAGTATACAAAAGGTGTTTGTGTTAACAAAGCTGCAAAAGGTAACGAAACAACGTTTCATAGATATAAATAGACAGCAGTGTCAAAATTTGTAATGTTTCAAATGCATATCTACAAGACTCTCTGTTTCCAAGACGGCAAGTTCTCATAGCACAATTTTGTAAAATTAAAATTCTCATTATCCTTTTTTTGGAACAATTCTCCCAAAACATACACCATAAGACATGTAAGTGAACTAAACCATAATATGCTGTTTTCAAAATTGTAGGTGAGCAATATTGCGATAGACTTCTTAGGAGAAATATAGACGAGCACAATTTTTTTACTCACTAAATCAACATGTAATTCCCGTGAGTATTTCTAAGAACTTGATACTTTTAACTTCTTCGATTATTTATTTTTCATTCAATACAACATCAACACTAGTGGTGTCTGAATCCTATTTTGAAAATTGGTTTTAAATTGAGTGATGCAAAATATTGTATACACACATTAGTTGATACGTATGTTTTTCTTCTAATGATTGAAGCGTTAACCCTGATTGAAGTAATGTAGTGTCATCGGCATATTGAACAACTGAATGTAACCCATTTAAAGAATGAAGTATATAGACCTAAACTATGAACAAAAAAGTGCCCAAAACTGAGCCTTGTGGAACTCCACATTTCACTTCAATTAGAGGAGTTTTCTATTTGAACGGGTTGATAACGATTGTTCAAATAAGAATCAACCCAAAAGGGGTAACCCTCTTACTCCGTTGTCCATTAAAACTTTGAAAAGCTTTAAATCTTCGACACAGTCAAAGGTTTTCGTCAAATCGAGGAAAACTCAAGTTTTTTGTTGTTGTTTTATACTTTCTGGGACCCTTCTAAAAGTGTATTATTGTTATCTAGTGAACATTTATAATCTCTAAATCCAAATTAATCGTTAGATAGCATATTATAATTTGAAACAAAGGAATTTAATCTAACTAGAAATGCTTTTTCAAAATATATTTAATAAATATAGGGAGAAGGGAAATTGAGCGATAGTTGGTCATTTTACGAACATTTCCCTTCTTATACTGGGTGGCCCCGATAAAGTGTCCTAAACTGATACAGGAGTACTATTAGAGCTAGAAAGATGAAACACACATTTTTCTCTAGAAATCCTACATGGTGGTTTCAGGAAAACATTTTAAGATTCTCAGTATGGTGTTAATACTGAAACTCACGGGGTCAATACTCGAAATTTTCAAATACAAAGGTGGGTAATATAGTTGTGGGTAGTATTGTGGGTTTATATAGTTTTAAATAAAAGACGACTCTCGAAATTTTGACGAAACAATTGTGATATGTTGCCTCGTTACCAAACTAGAGCTATGAACGTGAATCGCGAAAGCGTTTACGGGACGCCTTGTAATCATTATAATTCGATTAAAAAATATGTTGTTTATATTGTTACTCAGAACTTGAGGAGCTTTTCAATGGTATGTCGTAAACCATGTTTTGAAACATTTCTAACATCAAAATTGATGTATAAATTGAACTTTTAGCATTGATACGTCAAAACATTCAATAGTAAGGTGTATCATGTCGCACATCATTGTAAATATAATTTTAATATGAACATTTTTGGGTTAAACACAATTTTGCATCTTTATTCGTTAAAGAGCTGTAACAAAAATCAATTTTTACTTTGATTGTGCCTGT
Organism: Matsumurasca onukii; assembly: GCA_018831715.1. NCBI lineage: Eukaryota > Metazoa > Arthropoda > Insecta > Hemiptera > Cicadellidae > Matsumurasca > Matsumurasca onukii. The sequence goes on along the minus strand of CM032062.1, from coordinate 46,073,134 downwards.
ATTTTAGTAGTTTATACGGTCATTTGACCTGGTTGGTACCTAAATTAAGAGCACAAATTCTAATAAATGGGTCCTTTCGGTAAAGAAGCTTAAAAATGACCAAAACAAACATAGTTAAGAATTTAACAATAGCTTTTAAAACATAGTTGGAAATGAAAACCCGTTTGTTGCTGGTCATTGTATAAGCTTTTGCCAAAAACTACCGTACTTTATTAGAACGTTTGTTTTAATTTATCTAAATTAAGAGCCTGATAAAAGCAACTTCAATGTTTACATCAATTTTGAGGTTAGAAATGTTTCAAGAAAGTGGTTTTACGGTATACCATTGAAAAGCTCCTCAAATTTTGAGTAACAATATGTAAACAACAATTTTTAAAATTGATTTTGACTACAAGGATCCCATAAGCTTACGCGATTCATGTTTATAGCTCTCTGGTTTGGTACATTTAATTGTCACGTAGCAATGTAAACTAATTTAATTTACATAATTACAACAGATAGAAAAATCAATCAGCTGATATAACACAACAGATAATATATTGCAAAGTGCGCAATAACATAACCATGACAACTGGTTTTTCTTTCGCAACTCTTGTTTTTAAAAGATATTGTTAAATTCTTAATAATTATTATGTTACGATATAGTAGTTATGATTTTACCGAAAAGAACTACTGTATTAAAATTGTTGCTATTAGTTTTGTTGATCAGGTTGTATTTAGATTTTTCTTTTAAACATGTTACAAAAAAGAAAAATTCAAATACAAACAATATAAATGATGAGAGAACAATGGTTTGTGTTCCCTATAGCCGTCATGCTGATAGTAATCAGACGAACATCGTTAATAATAAATATAAAATAAGTTATAAAACAATAAACAACTCATCACATTATTAACAGTCGAACAAATAAAAGCCCTAATCAACCTAATCAATATGACAAATCTGGCATCTACAAGCTTAAATGTTCCGATTATGAAAGTTTCACATAGGCCAAACGGGAGGACCTTCAAATCAAGATTCAGAGAGCACATCCAGGCAATCAAATCCAACAACACAACAAGCATGAAATCGAACTTTGCAGAACACATCCTCAACTCAAACCACAACTATAAAAATATCGAAGAAAATTTAACCGTTTTGGATGTTGAAAGGAAAGGCCTGATGATGAACTGTAAAGAAGACCTCCACATATATTTAAGTAAAATTGAAAATCCGCACAACATATTAAACACAAGTAATTTAAATGTCAGGAACCCCATATTTGACGAAATCAAAAAGATAAGAAGTTCATGAAAACATTTTATATTATACACATTTTAAGATTCTTCATTTTTCAGTAACTGTTTCTATTAATTTCGAATTTTGTCCATGTGATTTTTGTTTGTTTTAGAAAATCATACTATTTACAATAATTATTATGCAATGTACTTACATGCGGGAAGATGGCCTAGAGTTGAAACCAGTCCATGTTAAAAATACAATTTTACCAGGGTACTATGTACTTTTTCTTTATATCTAATTTATGAAATTAATATCTTGTAAAGTAGAGTACATTTTGAGTAGTACTTTAAATTCTTCTCGACGTTAAAATGCCCTTGGTCATCCAACCTTTATTTTTATTACCTCCAAGTTGTATTCTTATGATGTTTAATACAAAACTGATTTGAACACGCATTGTTGAGGTGGTAAATAAATGTATGTAAAAATAAGTATACATTTGATTAATATTTTATAGTTGTGCAAAATGACTAATTTTCTAGTTATAAAAGGTTATTTAGCAGACCTAAACTTTCTGGTATAGTAATATGTCTGGTGATTTGTTTTGGGGATTGTTTTAAAACTTAGATTGCTTTTTAAAGAAATTGAGCGTAATTGTCTGAAATGGCCGAATCAAGAATTTTACTTGCATTGTCTATATAAATAAAATAAGACTTTGTCTGTACATTGCAAAGAATCCATCAGTTTTGGTTATTTGTGTTCAATACTTTGCATAGACCGAAACTGGTGTCAAAAAAATTTCTGTCTGTCTGTCTGTCTGTCTGTCTGTCGGTCTGTCTGTCGGTCTGTCTGTCTGTAACGTTTTTTTATGCATCTTGGACCGCTTATAACTCAGAATTGACTGAGCTATGGCGGTGAAACTTCGTTTAAAGGTTAAGCCCATTGCGCAGTGTGTCTTTAGCTATATTTTATACCCATACAACATCCACAAAATAAATGGAGAGGACCAAAGTGGGCACTTTGCACCTTTTTAGGCATTTTAGACCGCTTATAACTCGAAATCCGCTGAAGCTATGCCGGTGAAACTTCATTCAAGGGTTAATCCCATCGCGCAGTGTGTCTTTACCTATATTTTATGTCCATATAACATCCTAAAACGGGTGGAACGGCGAGAGTAACTATGACTCTCACAAGGTAGCTAACACTTAACTATATGAATAAAATAAGACTTTTGTCTGTACATTGCAAAGAATCCATCGGTTTTGGTTATTTGGTGTTTATATACTTTGGATAGACCGAAACTGGTGTCAAAAATTCTGTCCGTCTGTCTGTAACGTTTTTAATGCATAATTTGCTGCTTATAACTCAAAATCGGACGAATCTATGGCGGTGAAACTTCCTTTAAGGGTTTATCAATACGCTGTGTGTCTTCAACTGTATTTTATACCTAAATATCATCCAAACAACAAATGGTGAGGATTCAAAGGGGCACTGAACACGTTTTTAGGCGTTTCAGACTACTTATAAGTCAAAATTTGCTAAAACTATGGCGGTCAAACTATGTTTTGCAGCTATATTTATTAGCTATATTCACACCCATACAACATCCACAAAATAAATGGCAACACGTATAACGAGAAGATGGTGAACTAACAGGCAAACTAAATTGTTTTCTAAGGATAATATATAGAAAACTTTTTGTTTATTTTAAATCTGCATTTAAAAAAATATACAACAGCTATGTTAATAAAGCCCCGAGGCGAAGCACGGTATACTCTCAGCTAGTATATACTCTATATTTGTAACTATACTGTCAACCGCCGTAGCAGAGAACTCCGTTACTCTTGTTAGAGAGTCTTGATCTTCCAGTCAAATTAAAAGTAAACAGGACATCTTAAGACATTTTGACATAAATGTCAACAGTTTTCAAAACGTCAATGTTAAAATCCCCTAATATGGCAAACTGCATATTTTTTAGTTAGAAGATTGAGAAGAGATTCCAATTGTTCAAAAAAGACTTTTAGATCACCGCTTGGTCATCTATACAGTATAAACCAACTGTTATGAAGGGTGTATTGTTGTTATTGGATATGCATGTACTAAGTTTTACAGCGGCTATTTCAAAATGTTTCTCTTTATTCAGGTTTAAAGGTAATTGTTTACATTTAAAATTCGGAGCAGCAAATACAGCTACACCTCTAAATTTGCAGTTCTCCTTACAGTAAATATCAATTAAGTTTAAGTTACTTAATTTAAGTATTCTGTGATACATTTTATTTCAAATGCAAAAGCGCCTTTAAAACTGTCATTCATTCCGAAGCTAAGTAGAGGGGACTTTTGGACACCTAAGATTTCCCTTATTTTAACTTTTAGTAATAACTTTAAATAACTCCTTTTACTAAACAGAGACGTAAAATAATGAGGTGCAACAGCTCTAATATTAAACAATATAAAACAACTTAAAAGCTTTAATAGCTAAAATACATAGCTTTTTAATCGACGTCTTTCAAAAGCAAAGCTTGCATGGCTTAAGACCTAACAAAGAAAGCTTTGCTTTTGAAATACCTCGTCAACCAAAATGAAAAATATTGTTGGCTGTAAAGCTTTTCCTAAATCACATTATAAGCTACTACACAAAGACTCACTAACATACAACTAACGTACATGCAAGGGCGGATCCAGGATCTCTTGACGGAGGGGGCGAAGGGGAGTCTGGGGGACCACCCCAGGAAAGTTTTGTATTTTGTGCCTAAAACCCATTTTGATGCTGAAAACTGTCAATTTTTGAAGTTTTTGTTCTTTAAAATTACATTTAAAACGGCAGCATTTTAGATACGGTAGCTTTACGTTCTAGAAGAAAGGGAATAAAATAAGCTATATTTAAAGATATAACTATACATTATAGTAGTTTTTGGGCGAGTGCCAGCAATTGTAATCTTTAAGGTGATAGGGTAAAATACAAAGCGAAAACCATTGAATAGTATTTTGTCTGTATTATGTAAGTTGATTATGCTATTTCTAATAATGTATAGTACATTTTACAAGCAAAATCAACATTTTTAAAATTGAGTACAATATATTGCGTGAATAATGCGAGCACAATAATGAGTGAATGTAACACAGGAGGAATGTTGGACAAGGCCCAACAGTGGGGCGCCACTAAAACTGAATTATGCCAAAGATCTGATCACACACATACATTATGTATGTAAAAAATGTAAATATTTTGAGAAATAAACTTCATTTATTCATATAATACAGGATTTAGAGAACAAAGTCTAGTCGCCTGTTTGGCGAATCTGTTGATGACGCAATTGACATTTATATGAATGTCTCTATGAACATGGATCAAGGCTAGTCCTGTCAGCCTTTCACCAGACATGCTTGTTCGAAGCCAGGTTTTGAGCCTTTTCAAAGTTGAAAAACTGCGTTTTGCAGACACCACGCTGGCTGGAAACGAAGCTTGCAGTTGGAGTAGTTTGTGTATTTTGGATATGCTCGTATTTCAAGGTCACAGCTCTGCAAACAATCTAAGACGTTTGATGATTTGTTTAAAGATTGTTTCCAATGCTCTTGCCAAACCTTGAACTCACCTCGAAGAGCATTCTTGAAGAGATTGCTCATCAATGTCATCAAGAAGCAAACCAAACCTTTCCGACAAGTTTTGAAGCGCCTTAAGATCTTTATCTTCAGTTGCAGCACTTTCTTTAGGTATGAAAATTCCAAAGTCAAAAACTCCGAGAGCTGATTCATCAAATCTTGATGACAAATCTTGTAGAATCTCGTCCAAAGTTGCGTTATAAATTGATACACGAAAGTAATCTTCAGTACTCCCAACGTCATGATCCCGGTTCTTCATTTTCTTAGTCGTTCTTGCTTTTTTAGGTATGACATCTAACTTATCCACCACCTCACAATAATGCAGATGATGGTCAAAGTAATATTAAAACTTATTGAGTAACCCACTAATTATGTTATTGCATCAACTCTGTCTTTCTTCTAACGGCTCACTGAGAGTCAACTAGATGACTAGATATTCTATTCGATCCTCCTATCGATGTGACACTCGATCCGGTTTATAATTACTGCGTTTGGTAGCTATTAGATTACCACAGTACATCCTATCCGTTATTACCACAAACATACATTGTCTGTTGTAGGCTACATTTAGAAAAAAATAAGTGAGAAGGACTAAACAAACAGTTTTTTATACATGTAAGCTCGATAGATTGTAAATTTCAAATTTCTTTTCGGTTGAAGGGGATCGCCCCTTCCTCCTGGATCCGCCATGCCATGGATGCGTACATGCCAGAAATCCAATATTCGATGAAATAAGTAAAATAAAAGGGTTCTTCATGAACATTTTATTACGTATAAGTTTGAAATATTTGTAACTGTTTACTCTACAATATTTTATTAATTTTTTTATCCATACTATATGTATTATATTATTTTGTGTTTATACTAAGACATAATATTTTGTTAGTTGTACTCGCCGTGAAGATGACTTTAAGTTGAAACCAGTCGCGAAAATGTTACGTCTTTCAAACATGGGTGCTATGTTGACTTATTTGTTATATTATACAAATTGTAAGCATATTTACAGGTATTTTTAAATTTTAATATACATGAAACGGTCTATGGATCGAACAAAATATTTAGGATCATGGGCACTAGGTACTTGAGTTGCAAAACATTCCCTATTTTTTAGCTACAGTTCTATTTATTTAAAAGGTAAACTAATATAGAAGAAGGTTAACTAATATAGAGTTAAAAGTTATAGATCATTTCATTTTCACTAAATCAATTATCTGAGAACTGATTCTATTTCTGTATACTCGTAATTATGAATTCAAAGCTGTTAAAAATGCGTATATCAGTACAAGCAACGCAAAATAGTATTTTTTCAGAGCCCGCTTTAATTTGTAACATACAACCCTCGTCTTATTGCGCGTATGAGTGATCCATTGTCTCATGGTTTGGGAGATTCAGTTAGCATATATCAGTAAGTCTATCAATCAGTGATAACAATACGAGCATAATAGATAAGAAATACTTACCTGCTGGGTTCACACCAACAACGAATAAGAGTGAAAAACAAACCCAAATATGGCGTTTTCTAGCCAACATTCTAAATAATGGATCTTGTTTTCTATTAAAGAACATATCTTCACTGTTACATGAAAACTCAAACAGTAAGCTTACTCGAAGAGTTATCAATCTTATCAAAGTGACCTTTGGGTCGTTGTCGTAAAAACAATTGCACGGAATTATCAGTGTTGCCACTAACTGAATACTGTCATGCAAACGTTCCATAGGAAATAGTGCTACCGTGAATCCTAGTGAATTTCCAACAACTAAGAAGAGGGAGGCGTTGTACCAGAAAATAGGGGCTATGCTATAAGAAACTACATTTATTATAAGATTTCAATAAAACTGATAACTCAATATTTATGTCACCGATCTTATACGAACCAAAAATAAACTAAGACTGTTTACTAAAAACGTTTTATTTATCATCGTGAAACTGAACACTCTATATATTTTCAAGGTAAAACCAGTATTAACCGATCATAAACTCTTACAATTGTAGTGTAAAACGATATGTGAAATTTCACCTTGATAACTATGACAGTTTGTCCAATAAAACATTAAACATAAAAGTATGGCGCATGACTGAGTAACCAAGGGCTTTTGGACGGTTTCACTCTTGTATTTGGCACGGTATGCACCTTGTATTTGGCTCAGAACACAGTATAGTGTATGTGTGTGTAGCCACTCTACTAGTTTACTACGTTTCATCCCCAAAACCAACACGGTTTGCCATCGCTAACGTCGTATACAGGGTGTCCCATAAGTAGTGCCAGCCTCTGGGAAAGGTTATACTAGTCAAAATAAAAGAAAATCACGGACACAAATTTTTCCAAAAACGCTTAGTTGACCAGATATTTGCCATTTTATATTTTCACTAATTATTTTTATCTCCCACACTACTTATCGGATTTGACTCAAACTTAACATGAGTGTGTATCTAAGTAAGACCATTATGGAAATCATTTTCAGGATGATTTAAGATGAAAGTTTAGGATTTTAGATAATTTTAGGGTGAAGTTAGATCAACTTATCATTTTAAACGGTGGCTATTTTATGGTAATAATTTTACGGCATTTTTGCGTTACACCTTAAATAGCGAATAAACGGTGAGTTTAAAGATAAAATGTAAAGAATACAGTTTTGTAGTGAATTATAACCTATCTATTGCCACCAAGGCAATACAAATAATTTGGGAAACAAAGAAGCTTTAGGTGAAAACAGACAACTTTCCAACTTATTATTTTGATGTTTGCCACGGTTTGCACTATAACTTTGTTGATTATTAATCGATAATTTTGACTGTGGTGTGAATAGATAGGTAATACAATTCGCTACAAAACAGCATTTTACATTTCTTCGTAAAACTTGAATTCTTGTCAACACTAGGAGGAGAAGTAAAATGGTTGCAGAGCCCCGGCTTCGTTTATAATTAACGTTATATATACAAAACAAACCGGTGGATTTTAAAGCTAAAATTCAAAACACAGTTATACAGGGTTATTACAAATGATGTCCTGATTTTGATTATAAATATAATTACTGGGTAAATGTGCTTTTAGACCATTTTAATTGGAGAACTAATCAAGTTTTATTTATAATGGTTTGGGTGTATCTGCTGTTTCTTAAGTCAACTGTTGTACGTGTTGTGTAATGATTGAATTTAGACAAATTGTTGTTGACATTTTTGTTGTTTTTGCTTGTTGTGTGATGGATTATCACATTAACTAATTTTTATTAGTGTGCAGCCAGTTTTAGAACCAGCTTTAATGAAGATCCTTCTATAGTAACCAATATAACAAGTAGTAATTAAATTTGAAAACGAATTGCCGCTTTTGAAAAAAATGTTACTAAAGCTTATTATTTGTGTGAATCGGGCGCGGAGGTCCGAATGATGACGTACTTTTGAACTGGCCACCAATATCTTCGGATAACACCCCGTTATTTTTCTTGTGGGGATACATTAAAAATAAGGTACACACCAATATTACCATTAGCAAACCTGAGATCTAGCAATTATTACCCATGCCATCGAAACAATGTGTTTCAAGATACTCTTATCAACTTATGGCAAGAGCTTCATTATATGATTGAAATCTGTTGTAGCACAAGGGACCTGTATAAAAAATGTATAGTTATGAATTTGTGATGAAACTTTGAGTTTTCAAAAATGTAACCATTTAGTTTTGTATAACATATAAAACTACATTTTATATACTTTAGAAATCGTGAACATCATTTGTAATAACCTGTACAGAAACATTTTCTTAGTCATGAAAAAAAAACATGTTCAAAGAGTTTTACTTTTAAATATAAAGTTATCCCTTCCACAGGTCAAATTTTCTTTCTTGAAATGAAATCAGTTGGCAACAAGTAAAGTAAAGCGGTTTCGAACCGATAGCGGTTATGGTAAAACACACTGACCACTATCTACAGTTGTGTCAGCTAACATGTGTTTTGACGCAGATAAGTCAAAGGTCTAATACGATGATAAGGAAGGTCCGGGCACAATAATTGAGAGAACATCTTGGATTTCCAAGGCGGACAAGAAGCTAGCGATACGTACGCATCGCAGTATGCTGATCACCAATATGACCCGTTGGGGTTATTTTATGTTTTTACTCGTAGCTTTTGAAGGTCTTGAAGGTACGTTAAAAGTATTGTTTTAGTTCCTTGTTTACAAAATTTGGTATGTGACACTGTAATAACAAAATTGCTAAAGATCTTTTTAGTTCAGTACTGATTGTGTAGCTCGATATAACGTGCTTTAAATTATTTAAGAAGTTTAGGTTAGCGTAAACCTCACTTTTTGCTTCCAGAATTATACTCATTAAACTGATACTAAATATTACTGCAATAACTTAACAGGTTAAACTGATAACATTATTATGTCGTTAATAGTAAAATCTACAACTTTTAATGTAATTACTTTGTAGTTAAATCACAATTTAAATCAATTGTATAACTCTATGCGAGATGTTTAAACAAGGCGATATTGCAGATACATTTTCTATTAGTGAATTTTCAGATATAGGAAGCACTAAAACTACTTATCAGTAGTAATGCATCTTTTGGTTACGTTGAAAAATAGTATACATCCTTCTAAAAACTTACTTATATTATTTAATTACGATTCAAGGTCTTACTTGTGGTATATATAGTATATTTTATTATTGTCAAAAACATTTTATTGTAATCGTTTCGACATTAAACGTAGTGTTGTTGTTGATCTAGAAACAACGGCAGCATATTTTTAAAAGCAAAATTTTTGAGCCATGGGAAAAGATGATTTATGTCTCAAGTCACTGTGAAAACCAAGCACAAAATGGGGACTGGTCAAAGTGAGGGCTTAGCCCATGTGCCGCGCATTTGAAATTAATCGTCATAATTGGAAAAATAGAGCTGTATCATTTAATGTTGTTTTCATTTACAAATACATCATACAACTGAATGTTGAATTTTCACAAAATTGTACGCGTGAATAGTACTGTTTAAACATAGTTGTAATTTTTAATTGTGCATGTCTCGTATAAAAGGGTACCTTTTTGAGCCACTTCGTACTTTAAAACAATCATGCCAGTTTCATTGGATTAGTTTCATTCGTCATTTTGTAATAATGTTTTAATACTTTATTACAGTATTTGCTCATGAAGAATGAAAGCATCGGGATTTCTTTATGTCCTTTTAATTATACTAGTACCTTTTAGGTAATGGTGAGCAAGTATTTGATGCTACTACTGTGTACGATGTCAAAACGTAGCAATTAACGAAAGAACATCACGCATAGGTAAGTAAGTGGTAAACTGCTTTTACTATATTTTGGTTTACAACATGATACATATTTTAAACTGGAGGTTAATACACCTCGTTAGGATCCCAACGTGCACTGAAACAGCACAACAGTCAACCTTCAAAAGTAGTTAAACATGTCAATGTGATAAATTCACCGTATGAATATTGTGGATTTCTCAGTTATGAGAATTTGTTATCTAAGGCTTCTGTGTTTAACGCGTCACAGTTGAAACAAATACAGCTAAACGTTTCGACCTCGCTGTGGAGAGTCATCCTCAGTAGCTGATTGACTGGCTGAGACTGAGCGAGGTCGAAACGTTTAGCAGTATTTAACTGTGACGCGGTGTAAACCGGAAGCCTTAGATATTAATGATGACACCGACCGCGAAAGCTTAAAAGTGAACATTATGGAATTTGGTAATCATTGGAATATTGAAACACAAAGTTTACGTTAGATTGAAAGTTCTAATTGGGAAGAGATCAACTTACAACACTTTCAATCTCATATACGGCTGGGCATTCAATCTCAGATCTATGTCCTGTATACGATTGTTGTACAACATTAAAGTTTAAAATAAGAAGAAAATAACGTATTTGTTAAAACTATACAGGTCCCTTATTGTTAATAGGTTTCAACTTTAAAGTCATTAAATAGTAAAATAAGGACAAGTACCCTTCAGACACATGCATTTTAATTTAAATTACCGAAATGTTTCGGTTGACTAGGCAACATGGTTCGGTGTCTTGGATATGGTCTTTTAAACCTAACAAACAAATTTAGTAATTATTTCTTTTTTATTGAATATGAGTTCCTGTTTATATTTATTTCTTATATATTTTAGTTACTCGAAATACTTTAGACGCAGCTTTCAACTTTACTAAGAACTTTTACATTACGTTTATTTAAAAAATAATTTTTCCATTTTTCCTTTCAGGAAAAGGAAACTCGAACTTTGTTAATAATATTGAAAAATAAAATAAGCGTATTGTATTTTTACTGTTAGCTCTTTCATGAGGCTGTGAAATACTGTTGTGTATACTGCAAGCCCTTCATTTCTGTGTATACTGCACGCCCTTCATTTTTTTAAGTTCATTGATTAAATATGATTATCAGTTAACTATAAGAATATGTGTGTATATTTTCCAGACATACCAGGCGTGGTGCAAAACGAACAAACGCTCTTGGTCTAGACCTATATTTTAGAGGGACAAAACACCCAAGTAAGTACCATCCATTGGCTCAAACCTAAAAAAATACAGAGTGAGTAAAAGTATGGTTACACCCGTTACATTTTGAACGGATTAAGACGTAAACTCAGGATACCCTCACAAGAAATAAAATTAACTTTTGTTAATATTAAAGTTTTCATTGCTCCAAAAATGCGTTTTGGGGCAACTCAAATGTTTATATCGTAAGACCCATTAGTTGACCCAGCGTAAGCATAAGTCTGGGCAAACTGGCAACTGTCTTTCAGGCGGAGGTGATAGCAATGTGCAAGGATTAATGTAAGTAGAGGCTATAGAGGCAGAGTCTCGGACAGTAGAGCGGCGTTGTTGGCCTTGGACAGCCAGGAATACGTCTCCAAAACTGTATGGGAATGCCACAAGGTAATTAAAACACTGGCAGAAGCCGAAAAGGTTAATTTGTTATGGGTGCCAGGACACAGTGGGGTCGAAGGGAATGAAGGTGCGGATAAATGTGCAAACATAGGTGCCAGCACCACCCTCATTGGCCCGGAGCCAGCGTATTGTATCTCATACAGCCTAGCACGCCGCTCAGTTGCGGAGTGGGTCACAGGTGAACACCAAAGACACTGGGTAGCGTAGACGGTAACAGACAAACTAAAAGGGTGTTATGTGGACCATCCCAAGCCCTGGCAGTAGAAGTTGTAAGTCTAAACAGAGTGGAACTCCGAAGAATAGTCGGTTTTATTACTGGGCACTGGGGGTTCCGCTGTCATTTCCAGATAATGGGTATAAGAGTCGAGGAGATCCTCTGCAGGAAATGCGGTGAGGCAGAAGAAACATCTCACCATGTCATGTTCAATTGTCCGGTACAGCTGAGAAGGAGACAACAAACCATGGGTATTTATTGTACGGAGGATGGGTACGAACAGGAGAGTATTTTATCCAAGTATAACAGGTTTTCGAAGGACCTTGGGTTTGACGGTGAGTAGTAAATGAGGGTGCACAGTAAGCCAATGGCTGCGAGGCAATGACTATAAGGAGGCACATTAGTGCACAAACCTAGCCATTAAAAAAAAAATAGTTGACACCTTATTTTAAAGGTCTTGGGTAAAGAAAAAGAACAGTGGAAAGTACAGCTCTATCTAACCAAGTATAGAATGGCAGCTCATTGAAATGAGGTAAAACTTAATTAAGGCTGCCATTTTGTACTGGATTGAGATAAAAAGCTCTAGCTCACCTAAAACTAAAAATCCCTTTTGGGGAAATATGCAAAGTTGCTAAAGTGACCAAAAGGTTAACTTTACTTTCTAAAAGTTATCCTGAGTTTCGTTTTCTATCGTAATGTAAAATTTAACTGGGTGTTTCCATACTTTTAACTCACACGTCTTGGTTAAGCTTCCTGATTTCAATGAGCTGCCATCTTGTACTGGGTTAAGATAGATAGTATTTCGAGTAGTTTTCACCTGGACCTTTGAAATGAGGTTTCATTTATGGGTTTCTTACTATCAAATATTTTGAGTTGCCCCCAAAATCCCTAATTGGCGCAATCGGCAAAATTTAATATTCACTAGAAAGCTAATTTTTATTTCTTGTATAGGTATCCATGCTTATTTCAGGGTGTACTTATACTTTTAACTCACCCTCTATATGCACAGTTTAGTCCAAATCTCATTGTTTCGTACTAATGTATTTTATATACATTATATCTTATATAATGAAATATACCAAAAGGGGCTGTTCTACAGGACTGAGCAAAAGTCTAGAATTTATTTAAATGGTATATCTTAACATAGCTTATATTTATGTCTTGTAACCTTTAACCTATACCTGCCAAACCATTAAAATAAAACACTAGGTTATCAACATCAAATCCTTTGTTAAACATCAAATGGAGATCTGACTCTAATAGATGAAAAACTGGTAAAACTACTTCAGTCGCTGTCCATCCACCCGCGTGTGCACAAAATGTTTCGTCTCCGTCGCCACCCTCCCGCCGTAACAACACAGTGCACGTACCGCGAGTGTAGTGCGCGTGTATATTATGTAAATATTCTTTAGTATAAGAATCACAGTGCGACACTGACGATGGGGCAAACTGCCCCTAAATGTGCGTCCGTTAAGAAGAAACCAACATCTGTAGGATCAAGAGGCCCTAAACAAAGGTAAATCTGTTTGAAATTACCAATTATGTAGTTCAAAGATCTTCTGAATTATCTAGAATCCAAAACTATATTTGCATGTTTCCACATTAATATAACTAACCAGTTCTCACTAGAAAAATCCGGAACTGAGAAAATTAAAGACATAAAAATATTAAGAAACAACAAGGTTTATTACTGTACACTTATTGCCTTATCTAAGTGTTATTTATTTTATCTGGGGAAAAAATTACTGTCAATACGGCCATAAAAACTAACGCAAACTTAAACAAAAAAGACAATTATAGAGTTTTATAAACCTTGAAGTAAAGCCAAAACTAAATAAAACGCGGCAGTCCAGGAAAATTAAAAGTGACAGGTGTTATACGAACGGAAATTTATGATGGATTTTGATAAATTGAAAGGTGTAGCCTAGACCGGAAAAATGAAGCTAGTCTGGAAAATGCTCAACACGTGTTCTGGGGGTCAGGATCGGTGGTCATTTCACGGTCAGGGTCTGGTTTTATCATGCTGGCGGCACGAATATATCATTTTTCAAAGGAAATTTGACACTAATGTTGCAAGGGTTCAATAATAAATTATTTTTTTAGTTTGATCCTCTGCTGTGACCTTGAAACAGTTATATCACAGTAAGGGTATTTTTGAGGTGATAAACAAGCTAGCTAGGTGGAAATCGTGATGATCGAGAGAGTGGGTGACTACAGGGTGACACACGAACAAAACAGGAAACGGACGATTTTAATCAGCTGTTACAATGTTTTCGTAGAAATTTCTAGGTTATGTCATTGAAGAAAGTATTTTATTGGCAATGGTTCAATGGAATTTCGAGCGTAGTGTTTTCGTATACGTTGCTTATGTTAAAATAACAACTCAGTGACTAAAACACAGCGTTTGTTTCGTCGACATTTTGGCATTCATCGGAATCAACCCGTGCAAAACGTAACACGTTGTTGAGATGGGTAAATTTGTTCAAATCAAAAGGAAACATAATGAAAACAAAACCTCCATGCCCTGTAAGATATGCTAGGACACCTCAAAACATCGCTTGGGTGAAAATGGAAGTCACCCGAGTGCGGTTTCTCGTTCCGAATGATTGAGGAAAATGTTCCTCATGGCAATGCACCGTCATAACTCTCCTCGTTACGTCTACACGTTGAACATATTTCTCAGACCAGAACCCGAAGTCGAAGAATGAACATGAGAGGACGGTGTGTTCTTCCAACAGCATGGTGCTACAGCGCACACCGCCACTGCCTCAATGGTCATTGTCTGGAACATGTTTCACGTTTCACGTTGTGGTGAAATACTCTTGCCACCAAAGTCCCTAGACTTGTCTTGCTGTGACTTATTCCTGTAGGGATATTTGAAAGAACGTGTCTAGCCTACTCTCACATACCCTGAAATCTAACACAACTCAAACAAGCAATCAGGAAAGAGTCGATTAAACCAAACACGTTGACTCGAGTGGTGGATGATTTCACCAAAAGACTGGAAATCTGTATCCGGGTGCGTAGACACCATATGAATGACGTAACTTTAAGAAATGAGTAATTTATTAAATGCTAACTAGTCTTTATATCTGTACAAATAAACTGGTACATTCTCTTATGTCTTACGGAGTATACTTTTGGGGAATTGTTCCAAAAGCAAAATATTGAGAATTGTTATCTTGCAAAAGTCTACGATAAGAATAATTTGTCATCTAGGTAACAGAGATTCTTGCAAAATGCCTTTGAAAACCTTAAAATTTGACCTTACCATCCCTGTACATTTATGAAACAATAGTTTATTGTCTTTCTAAATGTCATATGGCTCAAGATAGAGAAACTCATTTCCATGAGACAAGATTCACAAACTCTTTCCGCATAAACCAACCCAGATCTAAATTATATTCCCTGCTACCTTCACAGGCGGGTGCCATGCTATTCAACAAACTCCCAATTGAAGTACAAACTACGAAAATTTCAACCTATTTAAAACTAATTTAAAAAACTTTCTTCTTTCGAAAGTTTTTTTATAGCTTAGAGGAATTTATTAAAGGCTCCTGGAAAAATTAGGTTACTTGATTTATGACTACAGTGTTGTTACTGGTGGCTCCTTATTTATTTATTTGTTTCTACGGTAATACTCGTACACCATTTCAATTATTTATAGCTCAAAGGTTTTATATTTCAAAACCTGCGTATTTTGCTATATTTTGTATTTCCAACGTATAGATTTCGATCGACTTTATGTAAATAAATAATAATAATAATCTTTATTTCCGAACAATATAAAACTGTGTTGGAACATTAACAATAACAAAAAATATATGAAATATATGAGCCAATAGCCTTATTATACCAATAATTTTAAAAGTTAATTTGATTTTATAAAACAACTATGAAAATTGTCCAGACTTTAATAGTAAGCGAGTTCTCTAAGAACTCTTTTATACTATAAAATGATTTGGATACAAGGTAGTTTTAAACAAAATGTTTTGTAAAGGTTTAATAAATAACAATAAAATAAAAATAAAGTTTATAATTTAAAATGGCTTTTTTATTCATTTAAAAACGTCCGTTTCCCGTGTGTCACCCTGTAGTACTTGAATGATATAAGAAATGTATAATCAACTGGGACTCGTGGCATTGTCCTGTAATCCAGCTTCATGGAAGTCACGTCAAGCAGTTATCCTTGTAAGTCCATTGGTCATTGACTATTAATTAATTACCCATTCTAAGGAAGAGTCGGCCTTAGTTTGTAACAAGACTACACCTCATGACTCATTACTACCACACATCACACTCATCCTTCACCACATATTTGCCTTAAAATACCCTCATGAGAGAGTGGTCGGTCAAATAGTGATATAGTGATAAGTAATGTATAAATATTGATTATAAGTATTATCGATAGATATAAGATATAAGTATTGTCGTCGACTAGTTAAAAATATAGCTTCGGAAGTGTCAGCTAAGGCCAAACGCACATGAGCGACCTTTAGTCGGCCGACAGCCCCAAGACTGAAATGGCTAACAAGGTCTTTCCTGTTGTTTAGTGAATGCGCAAACAGAAACGTTACGATTATCCAGTCTTCGTAAGTCGATTGTTTGCAACGGATGTAACGAGAATCAATATGAGCATTTTACTCAGGCGTCGAAAAAGTAAGTGCAAAAGAAAACATTTTGTACACCTCTTTTAGTGCGAGATCCTTGAAAGGCCAGTTTCAACTGTTCAACACGGACTTGGGAAGTTACCCAAATATATTTTACCGATATTCAAGGATGAGTGTAAATAGCTCTGATGAACTGTTGACGCAATTGAAACCAGCAATAACCAAGAAAATACAAAACCGCTCCATTAACCTCCTCCCATGACATCTGAATACTCCTTGTACAGAGGTCGTGCCTCTACCTCATCAATAGGTAGTAGGTACCTTCTCTTCACGTAACACACTTTACACTCCTGTAGAGCTAATACATTTTCTCAATTAGTACCTGACCATCTTTTGAATTTTAATATTACTGTGCATTTAATAATGTTTTATTGTGTTCCAAAACCTGTTTTTTTAAAGCGGAATCTTAAAAACGTACTATAGGCCTATACTAACGTTTGGACTAACAGTTCAGGAACACCCTGAATATTCCCATGTGTTTTAGTGGACCATAAACCTGACCAAAATCATTTGTAATATCATACACAATGTTATTTTTGTTCTAGCACATGCCGACAAGCCAAGTTTATCTTGTGATGTAGGCCAAAATTGTGACTGGGATTTAGCTGGGTGGCCCGAGTTGTATCCAGAAGTAAAACTAGGTAATCCTACTCTTAAAATATATTGATACTAAAGAGTAGTTTCTAACCACCTGGTTAAGATTTAGTAACTATGTAAACAACAGAAATGGTGTGAGAATAAACATTACAGTTGAGTACAGTTACATTTGCCATCCAACTGTAAGATAAAAGTAAATGGTTTTATTTAATTAATAATTATTAAGCCTATAAATAGCCAATAAACTTGAAGCAAATCGTTTAATACACCAATAGAAACATAAGTGAATAGATCATACTTTAGTTGTACTTCATCTCATTGATAAAGATAAGTTTTGTTTTATTGTTTCCAGAATCTCTCAAAAGTGAAGTTATTCCTGTTTCTACTGGTTTTGATTTGAGGTTTGAACGAAAACACTACTCAAAACAATATAACAATGATTTGTACTTGATATTTACAAATTATGATCATAACCTCAGAGGCCACAGTGGACAAGTTGTTGTGGAATTGTTGTTTGAAGGCGACAGAAACTCAAAAGTTCGGTATAACTGCGAAGTCAGACAACAGTCGTATGGTACTATAATAGTTGGCAAATTACTGACCGAGATGGATCGAGCGGTTCGTTTAAATTGTATTGTGGAGAAAATTACAGTAACCGGTTTATGGTAAGAAACACCAATTTAATGTCATTCTAAATTAAAAACTTAAATTTAGTATTGATAAATTATGAATCTTTATTTATTTGATCTAACAATAATTACTGACCATTAACCTTCCAACAAAACTAACCATTAACTGTCCAACAATACTACTAACATTTAGCATTAAAAACCAAGTAAAGTAATGTAATCAAAAAATATAAATAGTAATATTTAAATTATGCATTAATTTGATGTAACTGTCGTCACTACATAGTACATACAGTATTTATACGAGAATGAATGAATTGTTATAAATAAATATAAGAGATCCGGGTTCGAGTCCCGATTTGGTCCATAAGTGTTCTCTTAAATTTTTTCTTAATAAGTTAGCTATTTAGCGTTTATACAAATTAATATACATAATTATAAGTAATTTGGAACAGTATTTAACGTATGTTTGTAATATTTCCAGCTTATTAACTTAAGTAACTGCTGTATCATAACCCCATGACAGTCTCAAAATAAACATTTAGAATTAAATACTTCTAAATTTGGCATAAATAGGTGGGCCGGATAGTGTAATGGTTAGGTCTTACCTGACAAGTGAGAGATCCCGGTTCGATTCCCAGTTCGGTCTATAGATGTTGTATCGAATTTGTGTAGTTAATATACAATTTTGTCTTCAAATTTAATGTAATTAGTATAATTATTGTGAAATAAATGAAAATCTAGACAAAAGTATAAATACACCATGTTGAATTTTAAATGGAAAAATGAAACCCACCTTTATGGGAAAAACGGATTTTTTGTTACTATTAGAATTTTGCCCATTTCCCCAAATGGGGATTTTGGGAAGGAGCAGCTCAGGGTTTCAAATGGTAAGAGATTCATTAAGTGACACCTCATTTAAAGTTCTCAGTTAAAGAAGAAGAACGGTAAAAACTAAAACTTCTATCTCAACTCAGTACAAAATGGCAGTTCAATACCAGGTTCTGAAAATAAATAAGCTGCTATTTTGTACTGGGTTGAAATAGAAAGCTTTACCGACCTTATTCTTTAACCGAGAACTTTAAAATTAGGTGTCACTTGATGGTCTTACCGTTCAAGCAATTTTGAGCTGTCCCCAAAATGATATTTAGGAAAAAGCGCAACGCTGTGATAAAAGCTCAATTTTATTTCCTATAAATGTGTCCTGAGTTTCATTTTTTATCTTTTTCCATTTAAATTTAAAACAATGTATAAATACTTCTAATTTACCCATTTATAATTATATAATTATTAATGGAAATAATTAATTTTAGATCAATGCCAGTTCAACGTTGAGATTTGAAGTCGACAGAAACGTCAAAATATTTTTGGACGGCGCTGTATATCCTTCGGTAGATTTGGGTGATAGAGGCTCGCAAATGACGTATTTGTCCATTCATTCATTGTATCCGACCTCCTTAAAACCTCTGATAAGGAAAACACGTAAGTACAGTTCATAGTTATTATACAGGGTATCGGTGAACCCTCTGGACATACTTTGTAGACATGTTCCTTGGGTCAAAACAATAATATTTTACCAATAGTGGTCTCCGACGCTTCGTAGTCCGTCTGTCTGTGTGGATGTGTTTTTTACTCAAATAATTATGAAAATAAAAGTAATGCACTGATTTTCACCAAACTTTGGTCAAAAATTTAAAATGCCATTTTCTACTAATAAAAAATATAATTTAATATAACTTTCAAATTTCAAAATGGAGGCCGTTTAAAATTTTAAAGTTGAATAACCCAATAATGAGGAAATTTCTAACAAACCTATGAAAATAATTATTTTAGTTTATTTATTTTTCTTTCTTAAAATGTATAAGCTTTGTAAAACGAATGGGTAATAACGAAGTTATTGTAATTTCTGTTTTAACGGCCTATGTCCGCCATGCGTTCCTCCAGTCAGCTAACGCAACAACAATGGAACTGACAACATTATTTTGATTCAGGAGTTTGTTAAATTCATTTGGACATCTCTAAAATCAATAAATTAGTCTTTCCGACTATGCTACCGTGTCGAAGGTCGTCATTTTGAACAGCTCTTGCACGAACAAATAAAATACATTTTATCTCCTTTGTTCTGGAAGATAAACGGACAATTGTAATTGTAAATATTGCTTTTATTTATTCAAAACTATTAAACTTACATAACAATAATAACTGTGCCTACATAAAACTATTGCTTTAAAATTTTTTTCAAAGCTTAGGTTAGGTTTGGTTTTTTGGAGAGTAGAGATATTCATAGGAGAATTCCGACATTAATTAACTTTTAAGTTTTAACTAAAATATTTTAGGTAAATAAGCCAACTAGTTAACTTTTAATACATTCGCGTTAGTTTAATTTAATTTGTTGAAATGCCCAATAAATAAACAATTTAAAATAAAACATTACATTTAAAACCTTTTATTCAATCTTTCAAAACAGAGGACATAAAATATAATTTATCTGTTAGTGCTAGAGTTGTTCAAAATGACGACCTTCGACACGGTAGAATAACCGGAAAGACTAATTATTGATCGTAGAGATGTTCAAACGAATTCAACAAACTCCTAAATCAAAATAATGTAGTCAGTTCCATTGTTGTTGCGTTAGCGACTGGAGGAACGCATGGCGGACATAGGCCGTTAAGACAGAAATTACAATAACTTTGTTATTTCTCATTCGTTTTACAAAGCTTATACATTTTAAGAAAGAAAATAAAATAAACTAAAAATAATTATTTTCATAGGTTTGTTAGAAATTTACTCATTTTGAGTTATTCAACTTTGAAAATTTTAAACGGCCGCCATTTGAAATTTGAAAGTTAAAGTAAACTATATTTTTATTAATAGAAAATGGCATTTTAAATTTTTTACCAAATTTTGGTGGAAATCAGTGCAGTTTTATTTTCATAATTATTTTAGTAAAACACATCCATACAGACAGACGGACAACGAAGCGCCGGAGACCCCTGTAAATATGGTAAAATATTATTGTTTTGATCCAAGGAACATGTTTACAAAGTATGTCCAGAAAGTTCACCGACACCCTGTTTAGGTCGGGCAATCA
The DNA here is from genome assembly GCA_018831715.1 of Matsumurasca onukii. Classification (NCBI taxonomy): domain Eukaryota; kingdom Metazoa; phylum Arthropoda; class Insecta; order Hemiptera; family Cicadellidae; genus Matsumurasca; species Matsumurasca onukii. Next base: position 46,052,211 of record CM032062.1, on the reverse strand, counting down.
AACTTATGAAATACTTAATTATTACGTATGATATACTATTAACACTCTAGAAATGAACTATAGTACTGAGAACATCAGAGCGAAAGACTGCTACTACTATTCTTGTTTTGACAAGTTAAAAGTTAAACACGCGTTCACTATTTCTATTAGCCAAATGAACCCCGATTTGTGTGCCTTTAAATCGCAGTTGCCTATTTTGGTCGGAAAAATTCCTGGACAAATATTTTTAACCCCCAATAATGGCCCTAAGTGTACTCTTTTAAAGGGGGAAAGGTTATTTTTTTAAACGTTTCTATTCAAATAGAGCCCCGATGCGTTTTTGTCACACATCTGCAAAGTCCGAGGTATACATTTCCAAACATTTTGCCACAAACCAAACTTATCTCTTCTTGTTATCGAATTTCCTTAGGTGAAAGTGCGCTATTTATGCCGTCCGCATGGTAAGACCCAGACCCAGGACCATGAAATGAGCACCAATACCCACACCAATGAGCACTAATCCAGAACACGTTTTGAGTGCAGATAGCATTTTTGTCCGATTTTCATTAATTTCAGTACAAATGTTCCTTAATTTGTAAATATCTCGGTCAAGTTCTTTAGCCAGCAAAATTGGGCTAACGGAAGTACCCTTTTAAAGTAATTTTTATCCCTCGTTTTCATCTCAATATTACTATTTTATTAAAATAAAACTCATCGAAGCAATGTCATCAAAGGTTATGTCGAAAACGAGAAGTCTCTTGGAATAATCAGCACTCCAAAACATATATAAATCACGTCACACACCGAAATCTATTGGATTTTCTACTCCATTAAGATATACTCGTACACTTAGCTTTTAATAATAACCACTTTTAAACAATGGATACCTCTTTATCAAAGTTGACAAAGCTCAGTTGAAAGTGGACAGAAAGTTGATTGAAAGAATTGATAAGTACGGTATTCAGTAATACAGTTAATACTATATTTACTGACAAAACACTTTCAGAAACTGTCAAATAATGGACTAAAGTTCCTTTTACAACTTGAACTAATGGTAAATTTGTAAGAAGTAACATATCTAACGAAATCATTTGTTTAGATTTTAAGACTCCTGATAATGGAAGTGTGATAGTGAGCCCTGCATTCGTTCCTTGGGCTAAGCAGCTTTGTCTAGTTCTTGTGGTCTACTGTTCCTCCGAACTCAAGCAAACTGTTTTGCAAGTCTCTGCAAAAGATCCTAATGAATTGGAACACCTTCTGTTTAAAATTAATGATTTTAAGGTAAGTTATATTTGAAAAACACTACATATTCATTCATGCACACGCATAGAAAACAAATTGCACATTTTAGAACTTAATAAAAAATCTTGAAATTATTCTGTAAAGAAAGCTGTACAAATAATACCAAAATTAGATTGAGGGATTCTTGTAGGGAAATATTTTAAGTATTAGGTATTCTTCACAGGGTATCACAAAAGTATACAGGGTGTCACAAAAATGTGTAGCACGCAATGCAGAGCCGGATTATTAAATACCGGACATGTTTCTCAAATGTAAATAGAGGAGTGTGCTCAGGAAAATTTTAATAACTCCGTTGTTAATCATAGCAGCACAACAACCTTGGTCTTAAAACGTTTGTAAAAACATTTGCCACGTATTGCTAGCCTTTTGTATTACCATACCGTTTAAGGGGTTTGAGTTAATAAGCTTAGAAAATTTAAAATGACCACCATTTTTAAACCGAAAGTGGAAATTAGTCAAATTAATTTTTTTAAATATTGGTATTAATTATACCAACAAATGTGAAAAGTTTTAACTTAATTGACCTCGGAGATAAAAAATATTTAATAAAAACACAGACAGACAGACGGGAAACCAAGCGAGATAGCTATGTGTCATAGTCATAGTCTTTTATTTTCATCATATACATCAATTCACATTGATTGTGATTTTGTCAAATTTCAATACTTAAATTAAATATTTTGCATACAAACACTAAAAGATAAAAACATAAAATTTTTTAGGATCTTAACAAAACAACTAAAGTTAAATATATGTCAAAATAAATATTGTGTAAGCAAGCAAGAATGAAATTTAAATAAAAGAGTTTCGCAAACCCTGAGCTCTTTTATGTGGACTATCCAGATGACCAAGTAAGGTACTCGGAACACTAAAAAGCAGTGATCAAGAATAAAATTTAAGATACTTTGTTTGAAAGATTTAGGAGAGGTCTCGCTTTTCAGGTGGTTTGGTAGTTTATTAAAAGACTAGCTGACAGTCCGTGCTACGCTACGGGATTCAAAACAGAATTTTCGTAATTAAATTTACCGAAATATATTGGTAACAAACAAATTTAATGTTGGCGTTGTTTGGTAAATTACACTGTTTGCCTATCAGTCCACCTTGTTATGGTTTTAGTACCTAAAATTGGTTATTCAGCCATAGGGGGAGGCTGAAAAATATTATGACCATGTAGTTTACTAAGAGGCCGCTGGATGGAGCGGCCGCGGGACCAACTCTGGGCACCGTTTATAACACGGAGTAAACGACGTTTTTAACCGGTTAACGTACTTAAATAAAAAATCTGTTTCGACAAAAGCACTAAGCTATTAAGGTTGCTTCACATAAACTCTAAAGATTGTACTTTTGCCAAACAATAAATTATTAATTACGTTTATTAAAACTGGTTGTCCTCATAAGAACATAGAACTCAAATAATCGTAATACTGTAAATATTTTGTTTAGCAAGGAGTGTAACATTTTGCTTCAATATGAGCATTAAAGCTGTTAATGGATCTACGCTTCGATTGAAACAATTTTCCCATTTTGGCTAGTAAATCTACTTAAAACATAGTTTGTACATTTTTCCATGTTAAATTAACTATACCGGTTAGAGGTCACTTGTGCTCTATCCGGTTGTTTATAAACACTTTAACTAATAATGTACAGTCGTACTGTACTTTTATTTACACAAAACCCTAATTTATAGCAATATTTACACTGTATTAGCATAATAATTTATCATCTTATAGCTTAACTCAACTTAAGCTAACAATTTCTTTTAAACCTACTAAAACACCACATAAGAAGATTTCGTATTTAACTCCGCTAACGATAAAAATGATTTGATCACACGAAACCAAACCTAAGCAAAACCACAGAACAGAAAGAGAAAAGGGAACAAAAATGCCCCAGGTAAATTGAGTGAATAAGTAGCGTCTACCAAGTACCAACTGCTACTGAATAAAGTCAAAATAGCCTTTGCTGATGCCGCATGGTTCATAGGTGCCAAAGGTTCTAGTAGCCTAAAACAAAATTCCAGTACATCATTTTAACCAATACTATGTGTCAAGATTCGTTTGATAGCGTCTGATTTACTCGTACCCTAGTTAATTTCAGAACTCATGTTACAAATATAAAGACAGACGGTAGTGATTGTTCTTTTAAATCTACTCTTTTAGGATTTAACCACAGTTACGCGGGAGGGTCGTTGGCAGTTCTGCAGACAGTGTAAACAGTGTGGACAGAAGCGTTCTCCCCACCATACAAATACCCCCGCCATATTAACTAAATTGCGGCAAGTTGCATATCGTTAAACATTTATGTTCAACAAAAACAATGCTGCAAACCAAATTTTTAATGGACTATTCCATCAAAACTTATTGCCGTTAAAACTTAAAATGTTTGACATTTTAACCGGCAATAACCTAAGACCTGCCAATTTCCCAAAAACGGCGTTTGTCACATTGAATGTGTTAAAAAAATACCTTTTCAATAATATGCCATGTCCTATAGTCATCTGCCAAATCCGTTCTACTCACCCCAACTGGTTGCACCCCACTGGTTCCATCGGGCCAACAACTAATTAGAAAAGTAATTTGTAGACCATGTAAAATTTCGTTCGTTTAACCCGCACCGTTCAAAAGTATTTAATTTTACCCAGTGCCTTGATTGTCGAAGTAAGGAAATTTTCCCAATGCTCTGAATATCTTAGGTGAGAATTTCCGAGTTCTCTGAATGTCAAAGTGAAGAAATTCTGAGATAGTTTTCCCAAAATAAAACCCCTTAAAAACTCACCTAAATTTTTGAATTTAGAAACATCCTTTCTTAGTGGGTACCGATATTTTAAATAGCTAAATACACGCTGCGTAATGGGTTAAACTCTTAAACAAAGTTTGATTACCATAGCTTCAGCCGATTTTAATTATAAGCGGTCCAGTATGCCGTAAAACGTGTTTAGTGCCCACTTTGGTCCCTCGCCATTTATTTTGTGAACGTTGTATGGATAAAAAATATGGCTAAAACACACTGCGTGATGGGTTAAATCCTTAAACGAAGTTTCACTACCATATTTTCAGCCGATTTCAAGTTATAAGCGGTCCAATGTACCTTAAAAACGTGTTAAGTGCCTACTTTGGTCCCTCACCATTTATTTTGTTGACGTTGTATGGGTATAAAATATAGCTAAAGACACACTGCGTAATGGGCAAAACTCTTAAACAAAGTTTCACCCCATAGCTTAAGCTGATTTTAAGTTATGAGCGGTCCAAGATGCCTTAAAAACGTTACAGACAGTTGACAGGAATTTTGTTGACGCCAGTTTCCAGTCTTTGCAAAATAACCACCAAATCAGACAAAAGTTTATTTGTATAGATAAGGTTAAGCTGGGCGCAAAATGTATATTTTAAATACTAATTTGTTCCAAATCTATGGTTAGACCTACTAAGTATAGTATGTCTTTGGAAATTCCTTAAAATTAAAACTAATTTTAAAAATTTGCTGTTGCCATTAAGCTGAACCGCAAGGTAATACTCGTATCTCGTCAAATAATACGTTCTGTTGTAAACTGTTTTACCTTAATAGTCATCTTATGGACAGTTTTATAAAACACTCAAGCGTTAGACTTTTAAAATTTGACACCTTTACCCATACTTATACTTTTAATTCAGCTTTCATACTTTTAATAATCATTCGAAACATCTTTAGAATTCTTAAATTGCTTTATTGAAGTACACACAGTTGCAGTATTGAAGAATTCGAACCTATAACCATTCTAGAACAGTAATATACTCGTCGTAACTGTTTCAACCATTCAACGTAGAAGTAAGTCTATCTTAGTCTGAATACACGTTGAATAAATAAATTATTCTGCAAGGCCTTAATAGTAGATTAACAGGACATCGTTATCTGAAATTTTACCTACACAGAGGCAGCAACTGGATAGAAGAGGTTGTCAATATGGTGAGGTGGGGCGCGGGGGAAACTGGGCCAAATAACTCGTAAACTTAGAGAGATACAAAAAAGTGTTTGATATAAAACTTGTAGATAATTTCATGCCACAATGACGATTTTTTTATCAGATTGAAGATCGGATCACTCGTTTAGGCGCTAGCGGTCAAATAGTAGAGACACACGACCCATTTTGCTTAATTTCACCCCTCAAAACCACCCTTAAAATCAAAATTTTACAAAACCGTTTCTTAATGGGTGGTTTTGGGCTACCACAAACAGTGCAAAGTTTCAACTCTTTAGGCCCTGTAGTTTTGGTCGGTGATGATGAGTGAGAGTGAGTCAGTCAGGACAAAGCCTTTATAAATATAGATTTGTGCAAGAGTACCACGGTGTTTTTTCGGAAAAGGTTGTGCGATGACTAGGATATTGCAGAAGAGCGGAGTTTCGAGTAAAATGTTGATGTGTGTGGTTTCTACAGTAAAACATTTCTGGGTGGTAAAACAAAGAGAAGACACTTAAAAATATACAGGCAAGGTAGGGGGAGTATTTCGAACTGCTTGAAAGAGCTCTACAGGGCTCCCTGAATGGTGATTTCGTCATGAGTTTTATGATGTTCTTTTGCATTTGAAAGACTTTATAAGCATCAGATGAGTTTCCCAAAAAGTTATACCATACGAGATATGCGACTGAAAATAAGCAAAATAAACCTCACGTAAGGTATGGAAACCAGCTGAGAAAGTGTCATCATAGCATAGAAAGCCCTACTGAGCTTTGGAAGTAATTTGTTTATGTGGGGTTGCCAAGTTAGACTTGAGTCGATCTCTACACCAAGGAATCTTAAAGAAGAATCGCTCTGAGGTGACAGTGATTTAAGTGGAAATTCATTATTTGAGTCTTATCGGGATTTAATTTGAGCCCGTTAGCTGAAAACCAATTATCAAGGAGATGAAACTGTTCGACCAGAAAATTTGAAATTGATACTTTGTTTTGATCTGATATTATAACTGATGTATCGTCAGCATATAATACAACATGACCTTTGCTGACGACTCAAGGAAGATCGTTTGAATAAATTAAGAATAAAAGAGGCCCCAAAATCGAGCCTTGAGGAACACCAGAAACTACTGTTTGAAAAGCACTTTGAGAATTGCAACCCATGACGACTCTCTGCTGACGGTTGGTAAAATAAGATGACGACCACCTCAAAGCGACACCTCCAATTCCACAGCACCTCAGCTTCGCCATCAGGACAGCAAAGTCCCTGCAGTCGAACGCCTTGGACAAGTCGCAAAAGGCACCCACAGTGAACCGCGAACGATCTACGGCACAGGAAACTCTTTCCAAGAACTCAAACATTGCATCCTCAGTGCCATACCTCTCTGAAAGCCAAACCGACAATAATCAAAATAACCCATTATGATTTAAAAGTCGAACAATCTCTTAAAACTACTGTGTCGAAGATTTTTGAAAAGGTACTTAAAAGAGACACAGGTCTGAACTGATCTAATGATTGTGAGTTCGCTTTCTTTGGAATTGGTGTAACGCAAAAAACTAAAAAGGTCCGAAAACGCCTTCTTGAAACGAACAGTTTATTAGAAAGGTTAAAGGTTTTACAAAAAGAGTCCGAACATCTTTTAACAAGAAAGGGAAATTTCATCTCACCCTGAAGACCTTTTAGATTTCAGAGATTTGATGATGTTCTGTATCTCTTCTCATTTGTTGGTTGAAAGAAGTTTAGTTTTTGCAAATACTTTGCGACCGGCACAAATGATACAGCTGCCTCTACAGAAGGCTTCGTGCCAAGATGTTTACAAACATTCAGAAAATGATGGTTCATTATGTTAGCTTTATCATCCGTGTCAGTCTCGCCGTTATGTACAATCTTTTCAATAGAAGGTTTGCCTACATTTTGACCTGTCTCTCTCTTTACAACATCCCAAGTGGCCTTAGTTTTATTTTTGAGTTTAAGATAAACCTTTCATTATACTTAAGCTTTGCAAGCTTGACACATTTACTAAAACTAGCTTATATCTACGGACAAATACTTTAAAAACTAAATCCGTTGAACTCTTACTCAAATCGTGCAAGTATCTCTTCCTAGCACTTGAAATCAAAAGGCCCTTTGTCATCCATTTTTGAAGAAATATTAGAGTTGGATTTAGATGATTTAAGTGGAAAACATGAAAAAAACTCTAGTCTTGTTACATGCATAAAATATTTGAACAAATTACTTACACTTTCGATATTATGAATAAATACTTTGGGCCAATCAACCTCCTTCAACCTTGAAGGACATTGGTGGCATAAAAAGGTGTTATAGGACATGTTTTGTGAGTTATGACCTGACAAACTATCTCGTGCGGTTTTATTCCGTAATTACTGGACACCTCGTATAGGGGAACTTACTATAGGTTGTACTATAGGGGAACAAACAGTATTTTGGTGGCAAGTTTGTTTTTTTATTTTGTAGCTTTTTGAATTTGTTTTTGTACAATAATTTGTGTACATGACAAAATGCTGTAATTATTATTATTATTTAATATAGTTTAGTACCTTAACAATAATTATTTGTTTCAGGCTGGTTAAGTAAAACATATCAATATAAAAGCTGAACTTAAAATTGGCACACCTTGGAAACTTGTTATTAGAAAAGTAATTCCAGTTGAAATTCGTATTAGCAAAATAACAAGATGCGAATGTGATGGTAAGTCACTATGTTTTACAACTTTGCTGAGTTTCAAAAGGCTAAGCCAGTTGTAGTGACACTTTTAAAGACACTTTCGTGCCGAGTGATGAATGATACTTTTGTCATGATGCAAATAATAATGAGAAATAAACGTAAATGCATGATTAATAATATAAAGAAACTTACTTTATCATTCATTTAGAGTAAACAAAGTAAGAAGATATTGGGAGATTTAATAAAACAGTGGTTGGAAAAATTCCGACTACTAAAAACGTAACTTTTTGGAATTTGGTTATTTACTATGTTGATCTCTCACAACTCGTAGGTCGTAGACTCTAGACTGTAGAGCTAGCCGATTCTAACATCAAGAGCTGCCCAAACTGTGTAGGCCTGATTAAGGGTCCGCCTCAGCTGCGTGGCGACAATTCTTTGCAAGAGTAAACCCGTTTTAATGTTTCAAAATAATTTTACATTAATAATATTAAGTTGTTCTCAAACATGAATACCAAGCATTGTTGTTCTAAGCAACCTTAATCTTTGAGTTGTTCGATGTATACAAATAATTTAGTAAAACACAAAATCAGTCAGACAGACGGAAATTGTTATATTTTGTACCTACGGTTAATTGCAAGATACTTAAATCTTTTTTGATCCAAGTAGTATACTCGTATTCCTGAAGTCGTTTAAACATGTTCAAAAATACCGTGTATAGCTATTAGATGTAAGCTTATTTAAATTACGGTGAAACGGCGCGAGCAAAGGAAAAACTTTGTTGAACTTTTAATTTTCTACATTAATTTTAATCGTTTGTTTAAACGTTCATTAACTTATAGCAAAATCATTCATTAAAGGTATACAACCCTAGTAAACCTCTGAGGTTGAAATATTATCCCTAGTGCTTTAGAGAACAAGAAAAACACAACGTTTCGCAATCTGGAATCCGATCCCGTTTTCAGGTGAAGGTTAACCCAAATAACACACAATATTAAAATCTGATCTAGCTCTAAGTTATTAGCATAATCTAACCAGTACCCCACCACCGAATCTAGCAAATATATTTTGAAATTAATTATATCAGTCATTTATGTCTTCAGATGCAGAATTGTCAATACTCTCGAATGATTATTATTTTTCTGGAAAACTGAAAAATAATTTATTTGCCTACACAGCTACGCCAGAGATGATTCGTAAGTAAAACTTAATCTCTCAACAAGTTTCAAGAAAAAAAAAAAATAAATGTAATAAAAAGAAATAGGTATAAACATAAAAAGAATAAAACAAATAATACAAAATTAAATAAAAAACTACAACACAAAAAACAAAACTATACATAAAAAATAAATAAATAATAAAAATAAATAAATTTACAAGACAAGATAAAGCCTATAAAAACTCAAAAGAGACGAGTATTTACTGTCGAAAGATGTACCTTCTATATTATCAGGCTAGAAAGACGAGCTAATGAGTGATTGCTTGACAGACATACATGTTGGGTACCATCTTTTAAATGTTGCATGTAGGGTTGGTCCCAGTAAGTAATTACCGGAAAGTTTAAAAATATAAAATGTTTATTCAGGGAGTCCAAAACCCGAAAAATCGTACTCACTGTACATTTGAATCTGAACTCGACCTAAGATCTGGCATTTAACAGAAAATCTCAGTGGGGAATGAAATTATCTACAACTTTTAAGATTATATTATTTTATATAATATTTTTGCAATATAAGTCTTGTTTTAAAAGAGATAATTTGATTATTTTAAACAATTGTAATCATTGTGTTATTTAAAGCGTTTAAGCTTGTTAGGCTTTTAGTTTTAGTTAAGGTGGTTAGCTCAATGGCCTAATTTGGTTAACAAAAACACATAGTTTATTTAGTAAAGGAATAGACGGATTTTCCTGTAACTCCGGAGAAAACTACTTTGGTTGGGAGTAGTTTTCTGGAAGTTGCAGGAAAGTCCGTTTCTTTCCTTTACTAAATTGCCCTCCGCCACTATTATGAACTTTCAAACTAACACATATAGTTTATGTTGTAACATTGTAAAAAATAGAATAAAACAAAATATACATTTATATTTTTGTAAAATATGAGCTGACAGTGGTATGTGCTATAGAAATTGCTAACATTAGCTACTAGGCTCTGATTATTTGGATAAATACGGCTTACATCCCTCAATCAATGCATTTAGTGTGCAGACTGCAAGTTTAAAATTTCTGTTGTTACGAAAAGTCGAAGTGTGCTTGATTTTTTGGTTGAAAACTTTTCACAATAAGTTCTATTTGTTTTAAATGGAAGAAAATAAATATTTATTACCATCACCCTTATTTAATCTAATTATACAATTTAAAACGGCACAAACATATTTGTTTAAGCAATTGAGACAACTGACGATACGTGTTTGAATGGAGGAGTGTTGACAACCTCGGGATGCGCCTGCTCTCCAGGGTTTGCAGGCTCTCAATGTCAAAATGGTAAGTGGAACAACATTATGTAACCAGCGCACTCTTTACAAGTTTTTTTCAAAGCTATGGCTGACTTTTTCTGAAATGTTCAAGCAAATTCAGGCTTTTATTTCCATAGGAAACTGAAGGTCGTAGAACAAAACTGTGTGCAGTTTTGACCTTCACAACATCTTCTGAGTTAGATGACAAAACCTTGTGTATATGTATCGCAGTTTCATATACAGTATACCACTTTCCAAGTCCAACCCTCCTCTTACTCTTTGAATTAATGAAAATATTTGAACGTGTTTGGTGTATGTATAAGGGGCAACTGAATTACTTTTTGGCATATTTTGGGAGTTTGGCTTTCACCCCAAAAGAGGGGTAATGGGGTAGCCCTTTGACATATTTATTTCACACCATTCTGTGACCCTTCATTTAAAAGGATTTAAAACCAAACATTCATTGGAAAGTTCACGAAGCTTCTTTTGAAAGTGTTGGCTCAAAACGTATTTCATTTTCTAGCAAATAAATCGGCGCAGTCACTATGACTTTTAAATTTTGGAAAAAATACGGATTCTGTTTTTGGGTAATCAGAGCTTTAAAATAATATGCTACAAGGCAGGTTTTGCAAAGTTTTGAAAATACTTTTTTTTTAAATGACCATTTTTTAAACGTTTGCAAAAGGTATTTTGTAGCATATCACCTTGAAGCTCTGATTACCCAATACTAATGAAGTGTTTTCCCAAAATTTGGACAATTATAGCGACCGCTTCGATTTATCTAATCAAAAAATTATAATTATAATTTATAAATTATAATATAATTTGTGGGCTACCATTTTGAAAAGGGTTACTAGTTTTTAATGATACCATTGAATTTGTGTTTTTATGCCCTTTTAAACGAGGGGTCACTTGATGGGTTAAAATAAATATTTCAATGGGTTTTACAGGGTTATTCTAAAATAGGGTGCCAAATTTCAGGAGTGGGTTTCTTATGCAAAAACAATAAAAGTTCCTTTAAACATGGGTCCTAAAATTCTTCGTTACTCGGTAGCCACCATTTTGTATTTTTTACTTAAAACTTTATATCTCCAGAACGGTTTGACCGATTGCATTCAAACTTGGTATGGTGTTTATGAGTCACAAGGTAAGTTTAAGAAAAATAATTATTTCATAAAATCTTACAGAAAAAATGGCGGCTGTTTAAATATTTCAAATTAAAATACCATAAAATGGCGCACAATACAAAAAATTATAAAATTTAAAAGTTGTATTTTTAATTTTACATAAAGATAAAAACTCATTGTTCCGAATTTAACATTAATACTTTCACTTTTGCGTCCTTTTTACTGGTACATTACCAGTTGATCTTTGATGTTCACCCTTAGGTGTATGTCGCACCTGTCAAACAGGTGAATAATATTTACAGTCAGCTGATCCAAAAGTGAGAACTATTACCGCATTAGGTTTAAAAACAGCTGTATCAATTTTAATTGCTAACCAGCCGATAGCTAAAAGTAGAGTTAATATTTACTAACCCATAAATTGTTTAACGCTTTCTTGATTGATTTTACGTTATTGTGACTTTTTGTTAAAATGGTTCATTATACGTACCAAGAACAAGTGGGTATGATATTTATGTATGGGCGCGCCAACGGTTTGGTTTTTGTCTGTTATAGGAGTTTAAAGTCGGCAAATACGAGTACAATCGCGCTGCCTCTTGGCCAACTCCATTGGCGCGCACATGCATAAATATCATACCCGCTTGTTCTGATACGTATACTGAACCATTTTACCAGGGTCCGGCAGTCAAACCTGACGGTTTTTAAAATGGGATAAATCAAATCAAAAAGTTGTTGAGATATTTTGAAAATTATTTTTTATTGCAAAGAGGAAAAATGGAAATTTAATATTCATAATAAAATAGCACAAAAAACTTTTATAGCAAAAGTTATGTCACTTAAATAATGACCACTATTTTCACTGTACGAGTCTCTTGGAGAATTTAGTCATGACTCTCTCCAATGTTTGGCACGGATCTCACGAAGTTCTCGCCAAATTACGGTTTTGAGTGGGGATAGGTAGTGGTGGGGACGTCTGGTAAGTTGGGGATGGTCGCCATTCTGTTCACCTTTTAAAATATCTCAACAATTTTTGATTTATCCCATTTTAAAACCGTCAGGTTTGACTGCCGGACCCTGTACATTATGCCAAAGCGTGTTAAACAATTTACATTCATTTAAAAGTTCATCAGTATAATTATGAAAAAGACAAATAGAAAATATTTAAATTGGCTTGTACGAGTATTCCCTTATTTCTAACTTATTCCTACCATACTATAAAGTATATACAAAACATTAAAGAATTGTCAATAATTAATGTTAAAAAGGTCACATGAATTTGATTTTTATATCTTATGCTTAGCTCTGAGATTTTGATTTAAAAATGAGTGTTGTAATTTTATATCTCTTAAAACAATCATAACACACATTTAAAGGTATACAAATTTCGCAGACTGCAATACAGCAAAGTCATTTAATAAACTACCAATCTAGTTATAAAATGAAGACAATAGTAACATTTTTATAGTTTTCAAAGTGGATTTCTTATGAAATAAAATGTTCTGACTCTTTTAATCCCCTTTAAAAATGTACTCACATTTAATTTCTTTAACAGCTATAACTATTGTTTAATAACGGTAGCGTTTTTGACCGCAGTTCTCTGCCTTGTCACCATTTTCGCCCAGACCGTAATGCCTTAATGTTTTAATGTTTTTCGCTTCAAATCAATTATCTATCTGTTCAACTAAAACTTACTTGATGTTCACTTGTAAAGTATCAATTATTAATAATTATTATTCTCGTCAACCAGTGTTGGTTTCCGAACATCATAGGTGAATCAGAGTTACTTGACTATCAATAAATGTAACACCTTGCTGTGTAAAGGCGACCAAAAGCGTAAATATGCCTTTGCAAGGACTTTGTTTACTAGAAAAGCCTCAAGATCATTTGCATCCTTTATTTCGATGTCTGCAATATTGATGTGTTTTCTCTGTTAGGTTGTGGCAGGAACCGGTTCGGACAGGATTGTGGGGGGAGATGTTCATTCCGGAGTAGAGGATGTGAACAGTTCATTCTGTGCACTGAGTTTACAGGTTGTCAATGTGGCCCTGGGTATACAGGAGATATGTGTAATGCAAGTAAGTTGAACTCAGAAAGGATGACAGAAATATTGCAGATACCTTAGGTTAAAACTTGATTACGGACGTTTTCCACTCATGGAAGCGGCGCTTTACCGATTAGCTGCGTGTCGGTCTGGTTTAGTTTTAAAATGCATAGACAATGATGCAACATGCGCAAAAAGTGTTAAGGTCTGAAAACACAATTAGAGAAACCGAAAACGTCCACGTCCAGCAACACCGACTGACTGGCTGGCTGGAAGTAATTGACGACCAAGCACAGACGTACCTGATATGCACAGAAAATGGAGGACATTTTTTTAGGGTAGTTGAATGATTGAGGTTTTCTTGAATGTGTTTAGACTAACAAGACCCTACACTGTGAATCACGATTAGCGATTATAGGCCTAACAGAACTTTAGGAATATTTAGATTTTAGGGCAACCCATACATGGGTCATCTTAGAGTTGGTCATCTTTTGCTAGTTTCAAGATAATGTCGGTTGGTGTCAACTATTGTTTATGTACATAATAATAATTTTAGATAACTCAAAATACTAACTACTTGCACTTTTGAAGTTTTAGGTAAGGAAAACCTTTTATTGTAGAATTATTATTTATAATTTCACTTACGCCAAGTTCATTAAAAGAACAAATATAGTAGGTATACTATAGAACCAATAGTCAGGTGTTGTGTTTATTTCTCTGTTTTAGTACCCAAATCAGATTTTTTGGTTTTGATGCGTTTCTTGTCACAGCATGTCCAGATAACTTCTACGGAAACGACTGCCTACAAATATGTGGCCATTGTGCAGAGAGGGAGGTTTGTGACAAATACACTGGAAAATGCCGAGCTTGTGCCTTAGGGTACGTGCCACCTTTCTGTAAACAAGGTAATCATGATTCATCATAAAGCTTTTCTGTACGTTTAAAGAGCCACTAAAAGTATTCGAACTTAATTTGTTGCATAACGTGGATTCCCGCATCAAGATCTAGTATTAAAAGGTATTTTAAACGTGATACATTAAATAATTTTACTCTTCACAATTTTTATTATATAGTTCAGTCGAAGAATGCTCGAAATAAGGCATAGAGAGAACTGCATGGAACAAATTTTTGACTTCGTAACTTTGATGGACTAGCCTAGTTAGGCGGTGAACATATCAAAAGCCTTACTCAACCTTTGAGTCGGAGGGGAGAGGGTGCTCTAAACCGCAAGACTTAAAATGGAAGCTCATAAATTTGCTTCAAGTCGTATAGGGTAACTCTTCAACGATTCAGGAATAAATGCTTGTAATGCGATTCATTATAGGCTTGTAAACAATTAAATACCCATCAATAATACATACTGTATACTCTGTATACACTGTGTACTCGTATACAGTTTATATCTTTTTTCTATTTTCCTTCGAATGTCAAGAATTTACGATATTGAGCGGCAAGTATGAAGTTTTTCGTCAATTGTTGACTTATGAATCTTTTTGACTTGTGAATAAATTTTTCACCGTTCTCAAGCAATGTTTTTTCCAAACTACACACTTTTGAGAATTGAAACCTCGAAAACTGTTCAGGATATCGAAAAATTTTAAATACTGTATACGACTTGTTTTACATTAAGTCAGCATTAACTCTGTGCACACACTCTTATGCCGTTACAACGCATAGCTTTAGAGATACGAGTATAAGGAAAACACCAAAAAATGGGACCTTTAGACACTTTCTCCCCCACTGGCTCAAAGGCTGTGGACGGGGACTTTGATATGGTCACCTCCTAATCAGTCCAAACAAGGTTCCTAAGTCAAAAGCTGCAACACACATTCCTCTATACTTTTTGGGTTGCCTCGACAAACGGCGGCCGTTTAAAAATTTGAAACTAAAGTAATTCAAAAATGATTAAGAGTTTCTGTTGCAGAGTTTGTGTACTATTCTCGTCAACCAGAGTTGGTCTCTGAACAACACGAGACAATCACGGTTACTTTTGACCTGAGAGATGGAGTCAAAGGATTTGGAGAGCCCAAGCTGTATCAAGTACAATACAGAGAAAAGGTGCATTAACTTAGCTTAAGGAAGTACTAATTTTATTTCAATTTGGAGTTTTAAAAATCTAACTTATTAATAAGGAAAGGGGTGGCCATATTTTAGTAGTAAAGTGCGTGATTTACACCAAATCAGCCCGAGTTCGATTCCCGGCGCAGTGAAACTTTTCACGATGGCCACTCCCCGTGGTTCAGAAGTTACGCTGTTGGTCCATTCCATTGGTTGTTGGACTTTTAATTGATGAACCAATCAGGGGATGGATCAGGCCTAGTTTGTGTAACAAGACTACATCCTATCATCCATCAAAACACTCATCACGCTCACCATATAAACTTTAAAATACCCGGTGTTATAAGAGTGGTCGGTGTCTCAAAGAAAACGTATTAAACAAGTACTAAGAAGACTACTACTAAGCTATCCAAGGTTTTAAAGATGTAGTGTTGCCGAGGGTGAGCTTTGAATATATGTTTGTTCTTTATCAATATATTGACACACATTTTTAACTATAAAACTAAATTCATCTAGCAATGTTAATTTAGACTTTTGTCATGCAACTGTAAGTGCTACCCCACTTAATATTGTAAAGATACATATTTTTTGGCACTTTGTTTTGTGAAATAGACAATTTAATAAATATAATACGCAAATATAGTTTCAGAAGTTTGAGCTTTACACACATAACCTTTAATAGACTCCAATTTAAGTACGGTAGGATACATCAGTCAAAGCTATAACTCGCCTTTTCACAAATTTGTGGGAATGTTCGATACATATATTCTTCGTAAAAAGTTCCATTTTTAACCATGAGTAAAAAAATGTTAAAATTGCATATTACCTAACGCTACATGTTTTCCATGAGAATGTCACTGTTTAGGGTCAAAATTGGACTCTGCACACGAGCAAAACCATACCGAAATCAGATAACGAAGATGATGAGACTTCTTATGAGGAAGGTCCGATCAAGGAAATCATCGATGGCTTGAAGAGCGGAGTCGTGTATGAAGTTCGGATTCTTTTGACGGATGTATCTTACAACAAATATGACGGAGACCTTATCAAATTATCAGAAGTTATAACAAAATGTGACAGTAAGTACCGTAGCAGAAAGTTCTTAAAAGTGAATTTTCACATATTATTTTAGTTGGCTATGAGCTAACTGTTGATATCAAGCAAAATTCGAAAAAGAAAGAACAACACAGTCAGAAAGAAAGGACAACAACAAGTCAACGGTCGTAATACAGATTATATTATATACAGTATATAGAGTTTGTATGAATAAATATTACTGAAAAGCATTTTAAAATCTGTTTTACAACAAAAACTTTTAGTTTTACAACCTAACGACATTCTTTTACTAAGTATTAAAAACAGTCTGCCTTGTAAAGAAACAATAAAGCCGTTCTTAAAAATTGCGTTTAAAGGAACATTTTTAAAACAATACTGGATCTTATCAACATTGAACCACAGATGTACGAAATTCGTGGTTATTAGAAAAAGAAAGGAACACACTAATATAGACTTAAAGATTAAAAAGCCCGAATCGAAATTCTTTGGCCATATTTGAAGAATGCAGAATTTTATACTGACAAAGCAAGTGTAAAACTAAATTGAGTTTTATAAAACGCAAAGTAATTACAAAAAATAATTACATTGATCGCGGTAATTAAATAAGATTTAAACGCGGAAAGGTATAACTGAAATAGACGTTTATGATAGAAACGCTTTTAGGCAAAAGGTTTTGGATTGGAATGTTCAGAAAACTTTAATAGAATAGGAGCAGCTTGGACTGATAAAAGAAAAATGGCTTATTTCGAAAGAAAAGCAGGGTTTTGGACACAAAGAAACGCCAACTGTTCACTGTACATTGTGTGGCCTAACAAGGGCTGTACACTGGACTCGTGGCGTGGTCCTGTAATCCAGCTTCCTGGAGGTCAAGTTTTGAGGATGATATAGTTCTAAAGCGACTCAGGTAGTCTCAGTCATCATCTGATGATACCCGCATCAACTCCCACCATCGTTTAGACATATCAGATCATCACCTGCGTGGTTCGAAGTCACGTTAAGCCGTTGGTCCTTATATTTCCATTGGTCATTGGGCTATTAATTAATGACGCATTCTAAGGAAGAGTCGGCCTTAATTTGTAACAAGACTACTCATTACTACCACTCATCACACTCATCCTTCACCACATATTTGCCTTAAAATACCATCATGAGAATGGTCGGCATCTCAAATAGTGATTTAGTGATTTAAACAATATTAAGTAATTTTACCATTCCAGTTCCAGAAGACTATGACTACAATGTCCAAAGCTCCAGCAACCACACCTCCTTCACGTTTACCTGGACGGTAAATAATTTACACACTAATTATTATGCTGAAATTTAAAATATTTCTAATCAATTTTGACTTTTTGTTTACCACAACAAGTATTACAAACCTTTATGTGTGTTAAGGTTTTTATACCATTAAACTTAGTTTTGACTGGGTTTTATTATTTATATGCTAAATATTACAATAGAATATTAACCAATTAAAGTTAACCTGGGCATAATTGTTAACACCATGAATATTTCACAGTAGATTGGGTGATATTTTACAGCATAGTCTTTTGCTATAATACTTCTTTTGCTGTTACACATTTTGTGCTCAAAAACTCAAAATCTCTTTAAATGGTGGCCATAAACGTAATAAAATACCACTGTAGCACGTCAATACATGGGTCTACAGCGGCTGTTTTCAGAGCAGAGTGACAAAAACTTTATAATAATTATACGTATTATAATTTTAAAAGCAATTTGTTTGTTTCTTAAATACGTAAGATTCCAAGATGATTCTATCCATTTCCATCCTACTATATTGGATATCTGTATAAACACACTATTTCAATGGGGTAATTTAAGAATTCTATAATTCGGTTTCTGGAGTTCTCACATTTTTGAAAATAACCACTTTGGTAAATCAATCAAGTTTAGACTGCTTCTAAAGAAATGTGAAGAGATGACGTGTGGGCAGGACCGTGACTAGAACCCGGTCTCTCAGTTGCCAGGTGGTTATGCTGACCACTACACCATCTGGTAGTTCAAAAGCTTAGGCTGTTTGAACCATTTTAAACCGGGGTCGGGGTGTTGTTCGATAAATAAACGTTCATTAAATATCTTAAACACCTCAGTTTACTGATGCCATTTCGAAACAGTTTATTATTTTTCAAACATGTTTTGAACCCATTTATGTATTAAAAAATAATTTCGAGTGATTTTTGTTTATATACTCGTAACATAACGTCTGTTAAATTTGCCCTAACCCAAGGTTCAAAACGTGTAACCCTTATTTTTGGAGGCACTGAGGATCTCGAACGCGTTGTCATGTGCTATTTATTGGGATGTGAATTAACATCTTTATGAACCATTTAGTACAGCGTATTGATTCCACCCTGAATGTATTTTCCACGTGAACCTTCTGGTCATACAAAATAAAATAACTTAGCAGTTTTGATTTTTTTGCTAGGATTTCATTTTATAATATTACTTAAATAAATGATTCCAGTATGAGCTCGGAAACAAGCACTGGTGTCCGGTGGAGGATTACGAGGTGTCCTGGAGAAAACTACCAGTGGAAAACTGACGTCACCAAAGAACCGACATACTTTTGTCAGACTTCGAACCAGGGCTTGAAATTTTATTTAGAGTGAGTAAACACCTCAGGAGGATATGCTCCGTATTCAAAAAATACATCAATCTCAACAATTTATTTGGGTTAGTCCTTTTAGTTGGCTTACAGTGTAGTTCCCATGTAGTGTTAAAAAATATTACTGATTTTGTTTGAAAGTATATAGGCCTAGAACTAGCATCTCTTAGGGCCATTTTTTAAATTGCTTGCTAACCACCGGTTAAATGGTTTACTGTCTGCAATTTTCACACAACGTTCAAAACACTTTAATGAATTAAGACTATTCTTGAACTCTTTAATGAAGACTATTCATAGAAACAAAGGTATTCTTTTACCATTCTTTATTAAATTTAACATTGTATACATTGTGGTAAGATAGTTAAATAAAAACTGTTACACCAAAATGCGAAATCAAAACAGACAAAGTAAAACTTAACCTCAAAAAATATCCAGCTTTCCTATTGGCTGGCTGCCGGTAAAGTTTTAACCACAGGTTGAGTCTAAGTTAAAAATGGCCCAAAGAATAGCCAATGAAGCTTCTCTTTCTGTTCAATGATAGTCATATTAGAGTCGGGGAATTCTGAAGTCAGAATCTGACTTTGGAAATTGATTGAATCAATGCACTACTTTTACAATGTTTGAACTTAGAGTGGTCTTTGCTTGTTCTACTCCTACAATAGTTAAAAAGCTCGTTTGGATTTAATAATCATAAATCAATGTCATAAATATGTTTAGGCACTGGTCCGGTGGACAATTTACGAATGGTTTCTTCCCACAGTACTTCACTGGACATCAGCTGGAACCCTCCAGCCGATAGTGACGGGCGCCAACTAAAGTATAAGTTAACTTACAAGGTAGTTGTTTACTATATTTTTTAAGCTATCTACTGGACTCTGGAGCTGAAACTAAGCTACTTGGTTAAATATAGCTAGAGTTCAAAAATGACAATAGCTTTACAAAGGAGACGGTCTGGAGTATTTTCGATAGTGTCACAGCCAATGAGAACTAGACAGTTCTTTGCAACAATGGACGGTTGGTAGCCCTGTCACTTTTAAGCAAGTAGCTCAGTTTCAGCCAATTAGTGACAGAAGTTAGTACTTCACAGCGTGACTGAAATATGAAAATAAATGCTACAATGTGTCGACAAGGTGTGAACTGGAAGAGGTGGATTATAGTTGTGGCCACAGTCGCAAAGTCCTAAGAGTTAAGCTAATTCACAAACATTTTACGTACAAGCAAAATACATTAAGCAAACTTTCAACGGCTTCCCTCGTCTCTCCAAGCAGACAACACTGATTATATGAATGATTTATTTATTAAATGTTTAATAGTCTTTATTTATAGTGTGTGAACCAAGTGGCTTGTTCTCCCGGATGTAAGGATGCTACTGAAGGTCACATCACCCAAGAAGGGACCAGTGTTAATTTGAGTGCTCTGTTGCCCTTTACACAGTATCTGGTCACTGTCACTCCTGAGAGTGGACCAGCGTCACAACTGTATGTTGGAACTAGCGAAGTTGGTTAGTATGATGTTATAAACAGTTTTTTTAATTTTACAAAATATAAAACATTTTCGAATTTAGACTATGTGGTTAAGTTAGTACAAAGATGTTATAGTAGGTACGAGATGGAGTAGACGACACATGGCAGAGGCGGGAAAATCATCATAGTTAGGCAGCCCACGCATAGAATGCGTTACGAGCGCTGCCTGGTCTCGCCGTTTATCTCCCCTCTCCCCCCCCCCGGCACAACATGCTCAAATTTCTCCAATTTCAATTACTTTTAAGTGAGAAAATCGTGCGATTTTTTATTTTTGAGTACGAAAAAACTTGCGCGTGCGTCAGTGGGTCTATTTGTGACTCTAAGAAGAACCTCCACGCAGCACATTCTGTGTGTTAGCTGCCTTAACTATTTGAGGTTCCCGTCTTAGCCATTTGGCATCCATGCGCCAACTTATTTACCTATGGTACCATGTGTACCCACCCGGTACCGCTATCTACAGAATGACACAGGTTAAAGGATGGATTTGAAACCAATTTAAATGGTCTTTAGTTGACATAGCAATGACTTCAAGTTATTATGTCATTTTGAAGCTGATTTTATGCCAGTTAAGATACATTGACCCAGGAGAATGTTTAGCAGCGGGCTTTAGCTTTTGAGACCGATACTAGTAATCTTGTACCGGTGATCAATAGGTGGATCTATTTTCAGCATTTCAATATTGATTGGCATGACATAGTTCAAATCGAAATTTGTAGTTGAGGTGGGTTGATAGCTTGAGAGCAGCAGGAAAAATAATAAAAACGATATTACCCAGGTGAACAAGATCTGCCAGAACTCATGAAATCATCAAAATGGCAAGAGAATCATTTCAGAGCCCGACTCAACCTGTCCAAAGACGCGCTCAATAAATAAACATCAACCGTATATTTGTGATGAGGATCTTACGACTTTTAATAAAAAACTACTACTATTATTAAGTTACTTTACTTTAAGTCGATACACCATTTTCACAGATTGATGGATGGCGTTAATATCTTGAGTGCGTCTTCGTGCAGACCGTGTCGGACTCAGGGTTTCAGGTGTTCATGGTGTTCATCTTGTTCGTCCTGGTAGTTTTTTTATTGTTATTTTCATGCTATCAACCCACCTCTACAATGTATTTTGTTTTGGAACGGTGGCAGACTCAGTTGCCCACCAATACTGAAATGCCATCGAGTATTAATAAATGATTCATTACCTCTAATAAAGGTCTCATTAGCAAGAGCCCACCGCTGAAAATTCTACTGGCCCAATGTATCTTAAATGGCGTAAGATAACCTTAAAAATTACGTAAGATAAACTTTGCTGAGAAAAGTAATAACAACTTGACAGGTGTTTTAGAATCGTCCGTTTAATTTGTGTCATCCTGTACCAACCAAAACATAATCCTTAGTTAGTCTCTTTGCAACTTAATATTACTAAGAAGATCATCACATAGTTTATTTAAACAAAGTTTAAATTATTATTCGACTAAAAGGGTTTTGTATATCAGTCTCGATTTGAGAAATAACATGAACCCAAAAACAAAAACTATACAACATTATTCTTAAATTGATACGAGTATACGGTCATGTTTAGTCTGTTTTAATTGTTTGTGTTCTGTTCACAGCTCCAACTGAGATACCTATATTGAGCGAACAGAAACCATTGAGGAGTAACACCAGTGTGACAGTTTACTGGGATCCAGTGTCAGTGTGCTCAAGTTTCGCACAGGATATACCTATCAACTAACCAAGGTACGAACAGTGGAGGGTTCGAATGTGTGGAACATTTTGTATGTGCCAAAACCCCTCAAAACAACGAATGGGATGAGATTTATTACAGGGTGTTCACAAAATTTTAACACCAAATTTCGAGGTAGGTTTATTGGGTTGAAATTCATGGTATTTTAAGGGTGTTTTACCTTGATTAGTGAATAAATGGTGTAGTTTACAATGAAAATTATTAAATAACGTTTTATATAAAATGTTATTAACTATCTATTGACACTAAGATCATAAGACACTTTAGATAACTAACAGAGCTATGTGGGGAAACTCTGACTAAACCAGGCAGCTTCTCAATTATTTTTCACGGTGTTCACTGTAACTTTGCAGATTCTAAAATAGGTTTTTATGACTTAGGTTATGACTATCGTTTATCTGATAACTAAGGTGAAACACCAAAATACCATGATATAGCCACCATTTTGAAATGGTAAGTTAGATCATGCCAGCAATGTTTTCCTCGATGGCCCTACTTAGTTACACATTAATATTAAGTTTGAGCCAACCCCGAAATGGTGTGGGAGATGATTGGTAATTATTAAAACCCAAATGGCGGATATCTGGCTAAGGAAGAGTAAAAAACCTCAACGTTTGTGACATTATTTTATGAACACCCTATATAGCCGTAGTTTTTGTGTCCAGGCAAGTGAGAGCTTGAAGATGTTGTCCAGCGGGTTCACCAAGGAGACAAGTATGAGTTTCTACAACTTGACTGCAGAGTACCGACTACGTTGTCAGGTATTCGTAAACACTGTGGCAGGCTGGAACCCGGACGCATTTCTACCCATCAATATATCTACTTCAGCCACAGGTAAACAGATAGTTTGCTGTCTTAATTCTCATCCTAGGAGTGGTTTGATACATCACTTTTGGCAAACTACTTGAAAGTTCACTAACGTATGTCTCAAGGTCCACAAATTTGTTGTTTGTTCCCTGTTGTAGTGCCGGAAGCTGTACGAAACTTGACCGTTTACAAGAGAGGACGCAGCATGTTAGGTCTACGCTGGGCGGAGCCGAGAACTCTCTATGGAAAACTCAAGTCATTCACCGTCCAATACTCTTTGGGCAAGGAAGCGACAAGTGTCACTGTGGAACCCACTCAATGCACAGTCTGGCCTCAACTGTACTGTCACACTCTGGAGAATCTCAAGTCCAACCGGAAATATAACGTGATGGTAAGTAAATCTTTAAATTAGTTCTATCAACATAGAAGTTAAAATTAAGAAAGTAAAGCTATCGTTAGGAAAATTGAATTGAACTGATAACAGTGACATCCGCGCTCTGTAAAACTATTTGAACTAAATTTCACTTAAACTTTACAGGTAAGCGCAAGAAATGAGGACTTAAATGAAGATGGAGTCATCGCATCAGTTGCTGCACTAACAAAGGAAAGCGGCAAGTTTTATGCAGCACATTTAGTTTTTAAGAAACCCCTGCAGTATAGAAGTAAAATGTCATCCGTCAAAAATACTGATTTCGTTAATCTTGTCTAATACATTCGTGACAAATTAGTTAATACCAACAAGAAAAGCTATTAGATTAAGCAATTCTTGTGAACTCTTAGGACAGGTTTTCTCTCGATTCAAGAGTGATATTGTATTACATTCCTTCTCTAGGGTAGTCTACCAAGGGCCGTATACATACTTAATATACTACCAAAACTTTATCATGGATATCCACTGTGATATAAGTTTCGTTGTCTTTCATGAAGTTTTAAAGTAGCCAAATAGGTCAGAGTTTTATTTATGCTTTTAATTCAATTCCTCAGCTCCTCTACCTCCTGAATCACTGAACGTGTTAAATAGTTCATCTACCAGCGTTGGATTACAGTGGAAACATCCTGACTTGGCCAATGGTGTCTTGAGGTCCTTCCTTGTTAACGTAGAGAGAGCGAGAAATTTGACCAAGATAGTTGCTGCCAAGTATATCCACTCGTAGAAATACTGGTCAAAGAGGAAAATCAGCTGTACGAAGTTGAGGTAAGACTGGTTACATTACCCCTATACTTTTCAGGGAAATTTTCCTTTACTCTCTTAGGAAAATTTGACTTCTCAGGTTTGATTAATTTTCATCCAAAACAACTTAAAGGGAAATAAAAGGACTCGTGTAGTGAGTTTTGATACTCGTTTCTATAAATAAAAATCAATTAATGCTACTATAGCCTTTTTAGACACAACTAACACAGAAAGACGTATAGTGTATTCGAAAAAAGGAATTCTAAGTGATCTCAATATTTGTGGATAGTCTTACAATTTCTTAGTTTACTAGGTAATAATCTGAGACTTAAGGTCCTAGGTTCATGACCGAACACATATTTAAAACCAGATGGAGAAAAAGTGATCAATTGGAAAGACTGCTATGATAAGATGGAATGAATTATTTTTCAAGCCATGGATAGAGATAAACCCAATATTTCAATATTCAGTTGAGGCGTTAATGAAATTATTATAACAGTTTACTCAGGTAAAAGTAGAAGAACTTGATTATGTACATTTATTAGACGAGTTGATAGTTTAATGTCTTGTTGGGGGTTCCAGGTCTCAGGCCTACACCCAGCTTCGACCTACTACATGAGTGTCTCTGCCAAGACAGTGAGTCTGGGACCCTCACAATCCCTAGTGGTAAACACACGTCCACCGCACCTACCGTTCAGTGTTCTGCCTGTTTGGAACACTATACAGCTTGCTGACAATGGAGAGGGCACTCCGGTGAACCAAGTGGAGTGGCTGCCTCAAAGTCACCTCTCTGATCTCAATGTTTCTGACATATATACACCACTTGTTAAGTAAGTTCGCTTGATTTTGAAAGCAATTAGTTAGTTTGTATCTTGAGAAATACCAAGTGTCGATGAAGTAAAAATAATTTAGACGACTTTGAACTGAAAGTGATTTTGGAGGAAGCATTTTGTTTGATGAGTTTCTTGTCATATTATGTTTTATTTTACAATTAATGAAGATTGTACGTGTTTAGTTTGAAAACTACTTTTACTAGAGAATAAAACTATAGGTATTATATTTATACAAAAAATATAATTATGAAGACTTATTTATTTTCTATGTTCTATTTATTTGTGCAGAAAATATATGTTTATTGATTTATTTATTGTGTAGTCTTTAGTATGTATTGCCTTAGGTTTTCCTAAGAATCTTCTATGAGAACGAATACAGATTCATTTTTTAAAATTATGTAACTTATATTTGGCTAACATAACTTCAGGTAAAAGAGTTGATAGATGATACAAAGAGAAAAGGAAAACGGTCTAGACCTTTTGTTATATTCAAACGTTATCATTTAGTTTTAAGAAGGTAACAAAATTTGAATAATGGATACTATATATCTATGAAGTTTTTTAAACACAAAATTAATATCTTTCTTGGGTTTGTAACTATTGAATTTAGTTTGAAATTACACTAACATCTGACATTCTGACCAATCTTTAACCTTACGCTTCAGAGTGTAGGCAACCATTTTCGAAACTATTTATTTCTTGAGATTTTGTTATATAACTTATTCTCTACAGATAAACAAATATTATCTTTATAACCTAGTGGGCCAATTTGTTTGGTGTAGGCCTAATTTTAATATATTGCACATACTATGCCTAAATAAACCATTTGTTCAGCCTAAAATTTGAAGGTCTATAAAAAAATGCAAAATGAAAAATACATTGAACAAAGATTATTATTTATAATTAGTTGACAAAATACCGAATTGTTGAAATACTCATTTAAAGAATAAACAATTTTACATTTAGATTTTTACAAGATTTCAACATTAAATGCAAAATAATACAAATTACAGAGCTCATATTGTGCTACTGGCAGTCAACGGTACCAACGAGTCTTTGACACCTCGGGATCAGGGATACTTGACAAACAGCTGCTGTCACTGCTTCAACAGTATTTTACGGGGAGATTTTATTTCTTACGTGAATATTCAGGAGTGAGTAACTACTGTTTTCATTTATTTAGGTAAAGTCTTGATAGTGACTATGTAATGTAATTGAAAGTAGAAACCTATTTTATGGTGTGCATAATTATCAT
>CM032062.1:45999424-46019040 GCA_018831715.1 Matsumurasca onukii | reverse complement strand
GGATAGATGAGGAGCCAAGGACTAAGAGGCCCCTTTATAGTGTGTTGTTTTTATAAAAGTACTGAAACAGAAAACGGACTATGAAAAATGTGGAAGACTTTTCATGTTTACTACAGTTTATTACTTTGTTTTTATTTTTAAAGTGCCAAATGATTGAGTGTCTTTGCACGCTTTCTTTTGTATGTATCATAATAGTTAAAAATTAAATAAATTTCATTCAATCTTGTATTCATTTACTATTATGATGGAAATAATAACATAGTGACCATAAAGTATATAAAGATAATTACGATATTCTATTATCTATAGTGACATTTGTATTTTGTAAACATATAAAAATAGCAGCTGTTTTAAACTTATTAGAAAACATAACTTTTCCCCCTTGGTTCTTTGAGAGGAGTTTTAAAAGTTTAGTCTATTTAGTGGTTAATGAGGTCATATGTTTAATCGAGCTCTTGAAGTAACTTGTATACTGAACTAGAGTTTAAAGTGTTCAGAATAATGTATTGATTGAATCACTTGATTTGGTTTCACTCAGACACTTTGCATCGGCTCAGGTGTCTTTAGCACAGCTCTCCATCAACCAAAACTGTATAGTTCAGTACACTATCTTTGGTTACCACTTCCCTACAATACCACACTTCTTATTTGAAGTGTTGTAACTGTAAACCACCTACAGTAATAATTAGATATTAAATAAGCGTTGAAACAAAAGTGTTACAATTAAAACACTTAGTACCCTGAATATTTTATTGTTTCACGACCGGTTTCGAGCTGAGCTCATCTTCACCCTTGGGAGCACAAAATGCCTGGTTTTCATGCAATGGTCAATAGATTAATCAATAGCCCTTCAGATAGTTTTGAATTCGAGAAAGAAAAAGAATCATAAAACAATTAGCCCACAGAAACGGATACAAACCAAGTATTATTGATAAAATGATTAAAAAGAAACAACGTAAACAAAAAGTAATGATAAAGATGAACCTAAGAACAAAGACTAAATCTGCTCTTTCAACAAAAATTTACACAAGGCCATTAGAAATACATTTAAAAATTCTAACTATAAATTATCTTTTACCACAAAACAACAGTTTTAAACTGATAGAAAAATGACTAGAAATAAACTACAAAACAAAACTACTGATATATATGAAAGGTCAGGCATTTACAAACTTACATGTAGTGATTGTCATAGTACATACGTGACCAGACTGGAAGGACATTTCATAGCAGATTTAAAGAGCACATTCAAGCGTTCAAATCACAAAACAAAACTACGATGAAGTCTACATTTGCAGATCATTTGTTAAAATCAAATCATAAGTATAAAGACGTCAAAGAAAATATGAAGGTTTTAGAGTATGAAAGTAAGGGAGAGAAATGAATTGTAAGGAAGACTTGCACATATATTTAGAAAACAAAGAAACAAACTTCCTTACTCAACTCTACTCATGCTTGGAACAAAAATCCTGGAGCAATTATCCATATTTGACATAATTGCTAATATGAAAGAAAATACCAAACCATAAGATCCAGCATTCATTCTTTATATTTATCATATGTGAAATGTTTTGAAAATTTTATTTTATTATTGATTTACAATTAGTTTTAAGAAAAATTGTCAAACAGGTTATTTGCATCACCGAAGATGAGCTCAGCTTGAAACCGTCGGAAACAATAAAATATTTAGGGTACTAAGTGTTTTAATTGTAACACTTTTGTTTCAAATATCAGTATCCCTATCGTGGTTCAAATTATAATCCTAAGTAAGTGTTATTTATTCCTGCTAACTTCATTATTTCAATAGAAACAAAGCCTAACATTATTTTGTAAACATTGCAAAAACAAAACAACCATTATAAAATAGTTAAAGTACCTAAGCTATGTTTCCTAGAAAAGTGGCGACTGTTTCTTTATTGCCTTAATATTAAAGTGAACTTTGTTTCATTACAGTCATAAGGAAATGACCATATCTCTCTAAGAAAACACTCTTTAACATGATTACTTTCAAAACACAGGTTCACCGTCATTTTACGGCCGTAAAGTGGTGGAAGTAGTGGTCACCGCTTCCTAGGAAACCATATCTTTATTATCAAAGTCCGTTAATGAAAATAAAACGATAGAAATCAACTGACATATTAATAACAACCTCAGTTTTTATAAATATACTCTCAGTTTTGAGCTGGCAATGTAAATTCATAAAGTATTCAAAAATATAAATATAATATATAATCTGATAAACAAGTACCCTACTCAAAATTGGTAAATGGTGATTCAACAAAATAATAGTGAAATGTGCTTGTAAACTCGTACTAGTTTAGAATCAAGCAAGGAAAAGAAGGGCCTTAGATTTGGTGTTTTGCATTTTCACTGAAACTTTTGTGGCCAGCGGCCAAGACAGTCAACTGACACAAACTGAAACCTTTCCATGTTTTCAGGCATGAGATTCGGACTCTTACAAACCAAGATTGGACTTACAGAAATGATTTCTAACTTCAAGTTTGAACTATCGGAAGAAAAGCCAGTGCCCATCGTTTTGCAAAAAACTTCCTTTGTTACGCAACCAGAAAAGCCAATACGCCTGCGTCTCTCAAGGAGAACTGAGTTGTGAAGGAGCTCATAGATATTTTAATACATTGGAAAAGGATTGGAAATAAAATTGAGAGTGTGCAGTACAGGCTGTGATGTTGGTTTGTGCCTTTGAGAACAATGTAAAGCGTGTTCTTTACTTGTAACATCTCAATGCTACAATTTTATAAAAATACACTTTATTTTATAGTAACCGAATTTCCATTACATTTTATCATTGTTCATCCATAAAATGGAAAATAAGTGCCAATTTGAAACAAAGTTTTATTTTATTTCTTGATAAACATATAAATAAGCAAGTTTTCAAAACAATAGTACCCAACAAAATAACTTCAGCGTGGTTATCTTATTTTCAAAATTGTTTATGACAATTTGTAGACATGAGGAGTTTTAAGGAAATTAATGTTTTACATTGTTTGATAAAATATGACTTAATTTGTATTTTATCATTTCAATGGCTAAGCCAGTTTACAAAGTTTTTATTGTGATTCTTATGACTAATGATCTTGATAAATATTGATAAGTCGTAAATAGTTTAATATGTAGATTAATGCTAAATTAAAAATATAAGTATTTCATTTATATGAACCAAATGGAACTGACAATGTCTTATGGAGATACATATGAAGTAAAAAACAATAAAGTGAAAATAGGTGACAATTTGTTAACAAATGTTGAAATAGTGTATGAAATTATTTCAGTCAAATGAAACTGAGAGGTAATTATTATCTTCAAAGATGAAAACCTCGGAGAGAAAGACAAGTTATTTTAAGATTTATTTTGGATTGAACAAGATTATGTGTGATATTAACAAAGTGACTGAAAATTGTCTGTATACATGAGATAAAAGTTACACGTTTAGTCAATTAAGAACTACAAGCACAAAAAACACCGACAGATTTTACACAGGTACCATTTAGGCCAAAGTGTAAAACATTGTTAAATTTAAAGGTAAAGTTTGTCTTGTTTAACAAGGCGAAGTTAAGACTACAAAGTCCTCTCTACCACTAAACCTCGACCTTTACCTAGCGTCACCCTATAGTCACATTACAAATTGTAAGTGGTGACTGCGGGGATCGAACCCACGCCAACGGAGTGATGAGCTCCCGAGACACCCACGATACCTATCCGCCACAGATCCGCTCAAATGTTCTCACAGGACATAACACTGATCTTCAAAAACTTTAGCAGATCTCTACTTGAAGGATTTTGCTTGAGTTGAAGAGGTCTTACTTTAATCAAGAAGAAACTTTAATATATTATTGAAACACAATTTCAAATTTAACTGTTTTCAATTTCCATTTTGCCTTAGAAAATAAGAATACAGTACATAGACAACTGACGAATTGTTTTCTTAATACAATAAAATAACTACCTCTTTTAAATTTTCACATTAACTCTAAATTTTCAAATCACAATTTATATTTAAGTCATAAACAAATGGCAATAAAATATTTAACTTTACATTTTTAGTTTAAAACTAATGGCACAATAAACTGGCAATGTTCTAGAATCTCTTTGAAGGATTACCTTTACAAGATTTACGGCTTTGTGCCGGAAAGGTTAAGACAGCTCATAAAACCAGCAAGCTGTAAAAATAAAAGGAATAAAGGTCAAAGAAATGTTGCCTTAACATATTGTTGCCATCGACTACAGCTATTGTTTCACTCACCATTCATGTTCAGCTATGAAATTAGTGTTCATTATTCTGACTGTTACTTTTTTAAATATTTAAACAATCAATACCAATATTTAAATTTTAAAATTTTATTTTAACAGTTTTCAAAGAAAAACTTGCATCTGGTACATTTTAAGTTGACATGTTTATATTATCAACGAGTTTCTTTTGTTTTTTCCATGATCTAAATAAATATATAATTTATTGTAAACAACATATCACATGTTATACAATCGTCATTAAAGTGAAAGAAATTTGAATTTTGGCAAGCATTCTGACATCAAGTCCTATTCATGCATTGTGTTCATTTCGCCTCCCATTCAATCGAATTGTTCCCACTCTAGCCTGTTGGTCAGACGGTTTGTTCTACATTCTCCCAGGCGAGTGCTAAGAACTCGTCAGTACTGTAAAAGGTTTCTGTGATCAAAACCTTTCGAGACTAGACTTGGACACTTGTGAACGATTTTGGCAACCGGTTGACAAGTTGAACTCCTGCCTGAGAAGGCAAACTTTCGTGAGCTACCGTTCTGTGTTTCACAGTTCGGTAGTTCTCCTGCCTTTGGTTCCATAGAGAATATCATTCCTCTTATGGGATCGATTTTGATTTAAAAGGCAGGTTCTAGAATGTTGTAAAGGCAAGGTAATGTCAAATATTTGATTTTTTAAAGCTGGTCTGCACGACTCTCGACTTTGAAGTCTCGCGATTGTTCGAACAGCTTTTTTTTGAAGAATGAAGACTCTTGAGAAATTTGTTTTGGAGTAACTACCCCACAAAGCCAATCCGTAGGAGAGGTGGGTGTAGATAACTCCGTAATGCGCTGTCATCAGTACCTGAATTGGGCAGTATTCAGACAGATGTATCAGAACATAAATGCCTAAGGGCATTTGATTACAAAATCAAATTCATGTGGCATGGTAATTTAGTCAGTGTTTGCTTATTTGATTTTTTATATTTTTTTTCCAACAATATAAAATTGTGTTGGAACATTAACAACAAGAAAATATATGAAATATATGAGCCACTAGCTTTATTATACCAATAATTTAAAACTTAATTTGATTATAAAATAACTAAATTATTATTATTAAATGCTATAGGTATTAATCGTGGTAATTCTAAAGTCCTCATGGCTTTAAAGTTAACTGAGTATTTAAAAGTTAAAACCAAGTTTCCCTATCAAACCAACTCATTTTTAAAATATGCTGAGCTGCTGAAGACCAGTCACTGTGATTATTATTGCCAGGGAAATGCATGTAAATAAATCTCAAAAAGTACCTGGTGAAAACTAAAACTAATTTTCTGAAAGTTAAATAACTACAACGAATTTTAGACAAAGTAGTGAGCTGAACCTTAAATCAATAAGTAATAAAAGTACTATGGAGTTTTTAATGGATATTTAATATTCTTGACAGTTAGTTTAGTATTGCATGTTGTATACTGATAATTGAACCAAATCTATCATTTCATCAAACCTAGAACCATAAAAAACACAAAAGAACTTTTCACAACATAGAACATTATAAAGATAAATTGTCAAGCCTTTGTTACGTCTATGAACTTGAAAGCAGGACTGTAAAGGTGGGTTTGGAAGTGTCAAACTTTGGCTAACTGGTGAGATATACTGGTGCTGGTACTTGGACACAATAGAGTCGGAGACCATTGTAAGAAGTTCACCACCCTGAGTATAGCTCATTCAAACTAAGTCAAGTCACTTTATATGCTTCAATCAAGAACCTTTATCTTATGACAAGTAGTAGAAATAATTTTAAACGTCAAAACCAATATTTAAAACTTTTATTTTGGACGAGGCCTTTCAAAGGCAATGCCTCTATCGTCAGGTCCGTTTAAAAAATGACAAAAACCTTACTTTTTTACACAACACTTTCAAAACCCATACAAAAAATATTTAAAAACACACAGACATTAACATTTCTTTTAAAATCATTAATAAATTAAAATCACGCCTACCAAATCCTAAAAATAAAATTGATCCCAGTAAAGTTCTGAATTTACCAAATCAACTGCAATGATTGCGATAAATTATACATAGGACAGACTGGACTAAAAGAAAATGTCTAAAAAAATATTCTTGAAAATGTCCATTCGGCGACCTTTTAAGAAACCAAAGACATCATACAATCAGAAGTTTAATGGCAAATGCCTTAAAGAGAAAAGGTTATGAAGTCTACGAAGAAATTGAAGGTTTAGCTGATCATGGATCTATTCGCCGAGCTGACATCTTGGCAATCGACGGAAAAACCCAATTAGGCTACATTTTTGACCCAACGATCCGTTTTAAAAAGAACAAATTCCAACCTTTAGAAGTACATGAAGAAAAAAGAAAATTTATGATAAACCAAATAATTTTTCAAGAAAAAAATATAAAATTAAAAAACATTGAAACATTCGGACTACTAATTGGCTCAAGAGGGACTATACCTAAATTCTTAAGTGACATTTGGACAACCTTCAAATTAGAAAAGAAAGTGTTATTTAAAATTTCAACTATTGCAATTAGATCCAGCATCCAAATTTTAAGAAACCATCTGTATAATAATTTAGAAAACTCATAATCTCATATTTAAATTTTTTGTGTTAAAGCATCCTTTGCACTTGTGCAACTTATTTATATAATAAGTTTATTATACATTTATTATTTATTAACATTGTAAATGTTCTTTATATATCATACAAGATATAAAGAACATTTGGCTCACATAAAATTCAATCGTCCAGAGAAATCAGCAGTTGCAGAACATTGCATAGAATCTAATCATTTAATTTCACATCAAAATTTAAACATTCTTAAAAGTTCTTCTTCGGCAAAACATTTAAACGCCTGGGAAACATATTTTATAAATTTAGCTGAAGAAAACAACATTTTAAATCATGAAGTCGGACCTATTCAAAATTCTAGTTTATTAAGAAAAGATTTTATAAAACAATTCGTATAGTATAATATTATTTTTAAATCCTATTAATTTAGGTATGATTTATTTAACCATTTGATTATTATTAATTGTTATTATATTTGCAAACATGTATTTCCTAGTAGTTTTAAGTTTGTAAAGATCTAGATTATTTTATTGACTTTGTAATGCAATGTAAAATTGTCTTCTACAATAAAGAATTTTGAATTTGTAGATGTGAGTGGGAGTATCAGCAACTGCCTGAATAATGGAAAAGGAAACACGTAAGGTTTTAAAAGTAAATACTGTATGCAAATAAAATTGTAACCTTACTTTTTGTCATTTTATAAACGGATCTAACTATAAAGGCATTGCCTTTGAAAGGCCTCGTCTAAAATCAAAGTTTTATTGGTTTTGACGTTTAAAATTATTTCTACTACTCTTTTCAATATTGAGCACGTTCTTCCCTTATGACAAGTGTTCACAATTTTTAAACAACATTTCCGACATGTTATGTTACATGAAACTGGAGAAAAAGGGATACAGGTTGTAAGCATCATGTGCATGAATTAATAAAAAAAGGCTACCAAATATTTCAATTATATTATTTCAAATCTAATTGCATATTCAGCTTAAATAAATATAAAAGCTACCAACAAAGGGTGGTACTTGACAAAGAGAGAGGTATTGGAAAGAGTAAACAACTTGTCTGATAAAAATTAAATATTTCCTTTTAATGTCCCTTTAATTAAAGATTTTTAATGAAAAGGAGTATTGTTTAAACCTTACCTTGTGTAAAGGTTATGTTTACACTTTAATTTAACAGTTTAATGTTTACAAATAGCTGGAAATATTTTGATTTTATACATTTCAAGAAATGTCTAGCTCAATTTAAGAAAATTAAAACCTCTAAAAATGTACTTACATAATAGACTAAAACCTACCACATGTAATAATATTTGAAAATTGTCTACTGTTGAAAGGAATATAAATGCTCATATTTTAAAATCTGTGTTCTAAACGGTTGTGTGCTTGAGCAGTCAAGTACGAGTAAATGAGACTGATTGGTCTGTGGGGAGACTGAGAGCAGCCTGGCTGCTGCATCTGCTAGTGTTTCACACTTGATTGATCACACCCACTGCTGCCAACTCTTCCTAGACTATATCCGGTGTGTGCCTCCACCCCCTTATCTGTTTGAATCACATAGGAAAACAAAATAAATGGGAATGGGAACTTCGTGGTATCACTGAGTTGATCTAATACGAGTATACTGTTTCATCGTTACTATTAAATCGCACTAAAAGAGGATGTTTTACTAATAGCTCCCTTTATTTATGAAAAGTAAATACACTCACAAGTAAAGATAATGTAGTTGTATTAGCTACTAAGAATATCTCCTACCTTACGAGCTATGTAACAGGGATATAGTTATTTGTATTCAAAATCCTACTATGCTTAAACTCACTTTTCCTGTTTTGCACCTCCAATTCCTTTCACCCTTGGGCCGAATATGCCAAGCCTTCCTGTCTACAAAAGCAGCCCTGTGTGGGATCGAGGTTGGGAAATTAATACATCAAAAATTCATTCAACTGAAGAAAGTACGAGACGACGAACGAGGTAGAGAAAACGATAGGTCGACTCCAGACCTTATTACATTTTCTTCCCAGTTCTAAACTGTATGGCAAATATTGTTCATAAATTTGTATTCACTTAATTTTTTTGTAATTCGCATGGGCTCGTGTTTAAAACAACAATAATGCTCTGCGGTAATAGAACGACAATATTTTTATCTTTATGGTATACAAACAGTTTTTCCTGAGCAAATTATTTTGTTGCCTTAGCATGACAGTGTTGGCTTAGCTTTATTTACTCGTCCAATTCATAAGTTTCTAGTAAACAATTTCGTGCTTGGTGTGACAAGTAGAAATTCGTTTACATCATTACTGATTATACAACAAGACTGACAATAGTTGTTGCTGTATTGAATTATTCCTGAATCTACACATAGAGTTTCTAGAGGGAAAGTTATGTATAGTTTCATTGCCATGTTGAGTAAGTGGGGGAAGTGTGGGGAGTGTTACTGGTAGCGGTGCCAAGTTTCCAGTTTTACCGGTCTCCGAGGAACTTATTTCATCTCAGATATGTTTACAACTCTGAGAAATTTCTTCTACTTTGTTGTGTGAGTTTTCCATCAATCTACTCTGTCAAAGTATGAAGTTGCGTAAAACATTAGAACGAACATATAATGAAGAACCGTAACATTTGATTCATAAGCTTTAGTAAAAATTAATATGATTCCTGTAACGTTGTCCAAACGAAATTCGACAGCTTTGAAATCTAGTCATATCTCAAATTTGAGTCGACGAATTTTCTACTGCCTTTACCAAAGGTGTTTATAGGCCCTTTTGTAACAATTATTTGGCTTTGGGTAATATTTACTATTATAGTATTTATTCTAACTTAACTTCAGTAGTAAATTTGAATTTCAACCTGTTAACGTCATACCTTTCACTGTATAGCACTGAATTACGAGAATGGTTTGGTTACATACATTTCGTTTTAAGATGAATTGGGAGGAGAGAGAACTTTGTTCTCAGTTTTAGTTATACTATCAAATATTTAAATTGTGATCCTTGAATGGGGTAGAGTTTATCAGCTAGCTTTCAATGTCCAAAACGTTACTACTTTTGAAACCACATAACTCATCTGTAATTTTATGTTTTCTTCCACCATATTAATTGTGTGTTGTTAGTTCACTGTGCCCTTCTATCGATAAAGAGTGCAAAATATGCTCTGGGAAAATTAAGAACTAATGAGAGGTGGAAACAGCTTGATAACAGGTTGTTTGAGAGTGAACATTAAGTTTATTAACCAATGGTCCTGGCAAGAAGCATCCATGTTTAATAGTCATATGAATGCCTAATATCTCTTCTAAGTTGTATATGAGTGTGTGTGAGTGCGTGTGGGTGTGAGTGTGTGTAAGCTCGTATCGTGTAAGTTTGCAGCCTGCAGACAGGATAATTTATTCATCAGCTGTAAATACTTCACTGTAATACTTACTCAACTCTCTTGAGAACCATGACAATAATCCTTACACAGTCAGGAGCCAATGGGAAGACTTGTAGCCCGAGTCACTGGAGAATGTTTCAGGAGTTTGATTGATAACTCTACATGTTTACTCCTAGGTATTGGAGGAGGGGGGCTCTGCTTTTTGATGCTCGTAAAATAACGTAACCACATAAATGACGACCAGCCCGAGTGAAATGAGTTTCCTTCACGATTTGTTAATTTGATACTCTAGTTCACCTGTCTGTCTTTTGCTGGCTATAGAATTTGATCGCTTATATAAACACAGTACCGTGGTGTATCTTTCTATACATTAAAATCAATGATAAGTAATTCGGAGGAAGAAAGAGGCACGTTAAAGAAAACTGTCGTTTTTACTTCTGCGACACAAAATTTGCCATGTAAATAAATTGTTCGTTTTTACGTTATTCATAGACTATAAAATACGTTTTAAATACATTTTATTTTATTTTAAACTTTTTTAAAACATACATGCATAGGAGAACCTATGTTTGTTACGAGAGGCCTGTCAATCCTATTTACACAATTGGTTCAGTGCTAATTTTTAACGCCCAATATTCGCCTAAAAATCCAATATTTGTCCTGGCAAACAAAATTTTTTAATAGTAAATGTTAAACAAATTTGCAAACATTACCTATCGCGGAAAACTCTAAAGATAGGGCCTACCAATTTTCATTTAAGTAAATTTAAACGAACCTCAGGTAAAACGGATTCATCTATATAATGACCTGTTAGAGAAAAGAACCTTTAAGGTAACATTTTAAGTTTCCTTTTACTGAAAAACGATTAGTCTAAGGATTCACTCTACTTAAAGGATAAAGTTTGTACCCGTGTCTCCAGAGATTTGAATCAGGAGAAAAGTGAGGAAAGATTGATTAGTGGCCTGAGGCGTCACTTTGACAGAAACCTGGTCTCAGTCAGACATCTGTGAATCCTTTGATTTGTTTACTCAAGCCAGCTTCCTCAAAACCTTCTTGAGTAGTGCTTTTCATTATCTACCATTGCTGACTTATGATAACTTCTTCAAACTGTTACAACATTTAGACCGCGTCTCGACGTTAAACTTGATCTCGTATCATTGAGCTTCGCTTTACGATCTAGTGATGAAATACAGGTGGTTTTTAAAAACGCAATCAAATCTTCAAACTACAGTTAGTTATTATTTACGAGCAATATCTGTTCATATGTTTGCATCACTAGTTTGTTCGCTTCAATATCTATTAACTGGTCTGGTGCAGTATTATTATTATTTTGATTTCCATATTTGTTGTTACTGAAACAAACAATGGTTCTTTAAAGAATACTTAAAACAAAGTAGTTTTCTTTGTGTCAAGAGGTGCAGTGTGAGCTCAGGCTTGCAGGTGTGAGTATTCCAAACCAATTTAGCATTCACAGACTAGTTAACATTTTTAAAGTAACACTTTTCTGTAGGGACAAACATAAAAGATGATGGACTGTATTGAATGAAGAAATATTGGAAAATGTTATGGTGAGTTTGGAAAAATCTCCTAAAAACCGTTGAGAATTTTGAAATAAAAGGAATCGATGAGTATGTTCGCTTTGAGGTATAGAGGCCAGAACTTGGCTCTTGCAGGAATCTCAATTTGAAGGTGAAGTCGTGTTGTACGAGGTTGGGGCAAGTGACCACGAGTCTGTATTTGACTTATGTTAAATTTGAGTTCTAGCTATACATATAATATCATAGACTAAAGAAACTCTATACAGTTATAGTATAGAGTCCATTAGTACATATATGATAAAATGTTTCTTTGTTTGAAGTTTTTTGACGATGGCAGAGTTTCTGAAATTGATATATTATTACGGACGTTTCCATCGTTAAGTGATCAAGAAATGACGAGCGGGATCTGGAATCTGAACCGTCTTCAGGTGAAAAGTGACTTCAAATCAAGTTCACCGACGACGGGATCTAAGATCCCGAAACGTCGTGTTCTTAATTTTCACTAAATAAAGATTGAATGTCCAATAAAAAAATACAATAAAATAATACTTTGACCTCAGTAATATTTTTATTAGTTCTAAATATTATCATTTATTTAGTGTATTTGATATATTTAGTTTTCTTTAACTCATTTGATTATTTTTTTTTATTGTTTGGGTTTAACAATATTTGAAGTTAGAACGATTACGTGGTTTGATGTTAAACGAAGATCCCCAAACCTGAGGGATTTCCTTCCGGTTCAGGAGAGAGGGGACGATTTCCTGTTTCGCTGATATAAGAGTCCATTTCCCAAACGACTTCCAGAACACCACTGGATGTAACCATCGGATGGAGGTTTTACGTTTATGAAATCTCTTTGATAAGCTTTAATTTTTGGTAACAGTCGGTCTATCTTTGGATTTCAGCTTTGAAATTAGTGAAACAAAGGTATGTTCTTTATAAACAGCCCAAATTAAGTAGTTTAGCTTTTTAAAATTATATGCAAACTTGGCCAGTACGCTTAACAATATTTTGACCATATCAACAATATAAAATAGAGTTAGTAAAATATAATACATTAAACGATACAAATTAAACTAAAATAACCACGAAACCGTCAGTGGTTTCCCGATCATATAGGTTGTGAAACGCGTGAAATACAAGCAAACTTGAAAAGTACAACATAGCAACAATCGCTACCAAGGTAGAGTTGTCATTTTATAACGGAAAAAGGAACATTTTGTAATCTTGGTTTGTAAAACGGAAACTTTACATCCATAAGAGGGTAAACTTATGATTACTTTCCTTGTAAGTCTCATCACTGCGTTTGAAATTCACAAAGTAAGTTTTAATTAAATCATTTGTATTGATTTACTTCCTAACTAGGTGCATGCTTTAAGAGAAAATTGTAACATCGTTTATGCAAAGTCAATAAATTTAACTAAAATTAAATATTTAAAAATTAATTAATCTCAACTGTTGATATTTCAAGTTTGAATGGCGAGCTTTTACGTCACAATAAAACGAAACTCCTCAATAATAATACATTCATGTGTATAATTATAATTTATTCCGTTCACTTTTGTTATTGGTTTTAGTAAATAATTTAGTTTGTTATCCGTTCGGTGACTAATCTTTGACTTTTGTGATCGAAACAAAAATTTAACATTTAAAACATTGCCAAATCGTAGCCAATAGCGCAACTGTGAATACCAGCGAAATTCAATTAGATTAGTGTACAAACATATATTTTCCATTTGTTAACTGATATTTGTATTCCATGTTTATAATTAGGTATATGCAATCGATGTAAGGATATATTCTAATATTGAATGGAAATCATTATTTTGGCTTATTTTGACCAGCGACTTTTCTATAACTGGATATAAATTACTCCCAAAGTAGTAATTTTTTCGGTAATAAGCGGGGGGTTTCCTAAAAATGTGGTTTTACGCAATAAAAACGACATTAATGATCAGATTTTGATTAAATTTGGAATACTCGACGTTTTACTTACCATGTTTACCCAAACCAATACAATCTAATCAGCCAGACCAAGTTAGCGGTGAAAATGATTTTCCGTAGCTTTTATGGTCTGGGTAAATGGTTTTTGTTGGCGTTTAGTACACATGTTAGGCGAGGTACCTAGATAAATACAGGTTTTATAAATAATGTATTCAAAATCGGATTATAAATACAGATTTCGCAGCTCAAAATAAAATTTTTTGGGAAACTCCTCCATAGCTCTATTAGCCTACATACTAAAATTTGCTAATCAGTTCTTAATCCTTTTAATGACTGTAGTTGGTACAATTCGAATTAATCTGTAATCAGATTTGTGTATCTCACATAATATTGTCAACAGATGAGCTATATACTGTATAATCTACTACAAGCTCAATATCAGACTATTAGATCAATCAGATAAGCATAACAGTCGACCTGTCTCAATCAGTAACCAATCAGTCACCAGCCGAGCGGTATGTTGTCCAAATCCAATGAAACTTAAACCATTGAAAATATTCAATAAACATATTATTTATTACATTGATCAATTTTAAAATATAGTCATTATTTTCCGTCTGTCATCTACAAGGGTGCTCTTAATTAGTTGATTTTACAGTGACTTACCTGCACTTCATTGTGTTGGTGCTGAAATAGTGCACTTAACGACCTAGTATTACCATAATAATAACAAGAAACGTGTATGATTATTGTTATAACCAGCAATCAATAAATAAATAGTTAATTGTGGAGACAGTAATAAACGCTAATGGCAATCTCATGGAACAATTAGGCTTAACATTTTCTTTGCTCATTCATCGAGACTCTGATACAGTACTGATTTTTACGCGTGAACACTCGTTCAAATGTTCTGTTCGATGAAATTCTATCGTGAAGTCTGTGAATTTTGTTTTCAGGCGAGTTTTCTTGCGGCACTTTTGTATGAATTTGGGAATTTGTCGATGAACTGAACTCCTGTCTATGCTGGCAAACTCCTGCCTGTTTCTCCCAGTACGGAATTAATTTTGTCCCTGCCTCTAATATTGTGAGAGTGTATAGCATTACTTCTTATGGGTTTAAATTATATGAACAAGATACATGTCTCGAAAAAATATAAGTGTTTATTGGGAATACTGAATACTGTATAAAATCCAGCAACAAAAAGATAACAATTTCAAATATACTGTTTTCCAGCGTGATAAAAATAACATGTAGAAAAAATACCTTAGAAAGAGAGCCGGAGATTGCTGTATAAGCTAACAGAAACCACGTATACTGTAGCGGATCGCTGGTCATTCCTCAGGTATTGTAAAGAGTGTCCTAAAAGACAAATGAAAGTAAATAGTCTAGAACACATGAGTTAGCAAAGTTGTGTTGAACTGAACGCGAGTTAATTGGAAAGCTGAAAGTCAACACGAGCTACAGGTGGAGTTGAAACAGCTGACTGGACGCACGATGTTTGTATAATGTATAGTACACACAAGATACATTCATTCTCATTTAACCTGTCTGTAGTTAGATCAAGGGCAGTAAGAGTTATAAGGTCAATCATTTGAACACAGTTATCTCATAGAGATCTATGTTTGTTAGTTTGGAATTAGAATTCCAACTGTAAAAACAGATTCCTTCAGAATATTTTATTCCTTCTTGGAAAGTCAAGATACAACCCTCTGAGCTTTGGAGAAAGGAAAAATAATGTATAAATCATCTGAAAAACCGCTGGAATTCGTCAGGATCGACTGGTTTTACGATTCCGTCGAGCTATCGGTCACGAGACCTACCTAAGCTACAGTTTCCTAGAAAAACGGTGACCGCATTTTTACCGCCATAATATTGTATTGCTGGATTTTGCTTTTGATACAATCATATGGAGACGGCCACCAATCTATAAGAAAACACAGCTATGGTTTCCTAGAAACAGATTTTCCATAGTATTAAAATGGATTAGTTTTAGTGCAATCATTTCATAACAACCACCGGTCTCTCAGATAACATTCTCACGTGACTGAATTATAAATCAAAAGTTTACATACTATTTTATTTTGATTATTTTAATCCTTTATTATTTTTACACGTTATTATTATTTTCTTTGTAACTTAAGTACCAGAGCTCATAATGTTGTACAAACCAGGTGTCTCTTTACCAACGCACCGTGTAATGTACTGTATGTACGGTTTACAATGATGGGAAAGCACTCCTACTACCTAGGCTCAACTTTGTCCTTAATGATACTTTGCTGTGTGTCCTTTGTCAGAACTAGGAGTCTGTCCTTTAGAATGATAATGACATCACAGCGACTGTAGGCTACGTCATCGCTTCAAATCCACATGTCTTCTGACATGTATGTATGTTGGTTTTGATAAGATTTTTTCTGCCTAAGTTTTAATGCCACTTCTCTTGTGTTTTCATATGTTATAACGGCAACATATTTTTATTTTAAATATCAACTATTTATTTTTTTCTTCAGTGAAAAGTTGATGGTATTAATTAATTGGACATTTTTAACTTTTCACAATATTTTAATTATTTTTATTTGAATATTTTAGTTTTGAACAGTTTAAACATGGCCAATTAATTGATATTTATTTTTCATCGAAAGTTACTATCGGTTTACCACAGATAAGAATAAAAAGGTAATAATCAAACGAATGTATGAAACATACATTTAAATCACGTTTGTTATTAATTCGTAAATTTTGGGCCCTGAAAATGTATTTTGGTACAAATTACTTTAAAAAGTTCCAAACTATAACTTCCAAATACTGACAAACACATTTAAATAGTGGCTGTTTTCAGAAATGCAAACTAACTTTTACCTCTAATTTACGCTATTGATTGTATTTTGAAAGGTGATACGCTATAGAGTTTAAAATCATTCAGTAGACTAGACCCGGGATTGAATGAAGTTTTCATTTTACGGCTTGGGAAAGTGGCCGTTGACTAAAACATTCACAGAGCTGAACATCACACCCTCACAGAGGATGTAGGGGCGATAAACAGCTGTATAATTCAACACGTGTTCCTATTGGCAACCAATCAGAGCAATCAAAGCACAGCGTCTTGC
Organism: Matsumurasca onukii; assembly: GCA_018831715.1. Taxonomy (NCBI): domain Eukaryota; kingdom Metazoa; phylum Arthropoda; class Insecta; order Hemiptera; family Cicadellidae; genus Matsumurasca; species Matsumurasca onukii. The sequence goes on along the minus strand of CM032062.1, from coordinate 46,002,268 downwards.
GAACCACCTGCGTGCATTGGTCCAAACCAACATCCGACTCGTTTGGTTTGATTTTTAAATTTGAAGTTATGTGTTCTAAACTGTCACTTTAGTACAGTATGCCATCAAGACATTTTTGTGTGTAACTACGATTCACCCAATATATGTAATGTAATAATATTGAACCAAAATACACAAGCCGTTTCCTTAAATCAGGATGTGTTCCTTTTGCAATGACTACAAAACAACCCAGGAAGGGTGTCACATTTCCCAATATCTCCTACCTAATTACTATTCTGTTGGTAATTACATGAACATTTATTTATTTATTTATCGTGGTTATTTAACGAGACTAATCTAACGAGCTGGGTGTTTTGACTCTATTTAGTCAGTACATCCTTTCCAGCCTATCAATTTTGAAGGTGAACCTAAAAAATTTTGCAACAAGGAAAGACTATCACCCTACAATACCCGGAAAAATGATCATCTGGACCTCCCGTACTGCAGGCTTAGTAAAAAGGACTGCTACCCACATCTCGCTCTGCGAATGCATAATAACTTACCGGTGGATATTAAGAACTCGTCACCTACGGAGTTCAGGAGCAGCCTGAAGACTTGGTTAGCCCATTTTACTCGCTGGGCGAATTCCTTGTCGAAAAGTTCTAGGCTTGCCATCTTGTAAAGTGTGTATAGATGGCAATTAGATAGAATTAATTGACGCTATCTATCCAGCAGAGCTGGTCACCGATTCAGCGGGAGGTAATAAGGTAATACGAGTAAGAAAAAAGTAACCTTTGACATTCGAAATCAGATTAGCAGTATATAATATAGATATGTAGATAACAAAACTGTACTCTTGGGGCCGACTTTTAATCACACCGAATAATATGTGTTTATAAAGGTTACTCAGTTGTATTTTTCTTCATATTATATTATTATACAGTAACCCTTGTAGGTAAGGTTTTTATTTTCCAAATTTAACAGTCAAATATTGAACATTCTTTCACAATGATACAGCATGTTTTTCTCCTATGCCAGTTTAACGAAAACAGCTGTTCTTCTACAGTTTCTGAATATCGTATGCAGAATACACGTGGAGACTCACCACAGTTTGTATGAGTCCCAAACCTCGTTCCACACCCACACAAACACTACCCTGAGACTCTACCCTTACCTTGCCAATGATGGTGTTCAGGCAGGAAATATACTCAAGTTTTGGCTTAATTCCATAACACTTTAAGCTCGAGTTAGCGATTGGTGTAGGTACGTTTTACACAATAGGTGGTAATATTTAGAAGACCATTCCACTACTCTGAAATTTTATACATCACCAATAAAAATTGTTGACGATTCTTAAAATAAAAATAGGTTGTCTTTTATGGAGTAAGTAACAATAATAAATCAAAGTATATTCGCCGTTACAGTAAAGAAAGCCTTGTCGGCGAATTGAAGTATGAAATATGCACTTGTATCAACACTAGGGAAAAGTGATTGGTCGCTGTAACACTAACTTGCTTCATCCCTTGTAAAAGAAATTGCGGCTTTATATAACTAAATTGCCATACAGAGTGACTGCTTTCTACGGCCGTTTTTTTGAAAGTCTAGTTTTTAATGTAATCATGTGGAAGCGATCACCATTCTCTCGGAAAACACTCTTTATGTTACTAAAACCGTAAGTTTGCTGTCATACGTAACATTGCGGTCACTACTTTTATAATAATATGAACTTTAAGTTTAACTTTTGTTGACAGGAACGTAAAATTGTACTTAAAACTACATCCTAGGTAAAACCGATCTTAATCTTTGATGATCTTTTTATTGTAGAGAGCAGCTTTTCAATGAGTTTGTTTTTAATCTTAACACTGACTAGTAAACCAGCGTAACAGAGGTTTCTTCTCAAAAGTATAACCCAAGTCTTTAAGTTTGAAACATTGTTTACTTTGAGTTCCTTCGTAATATTAAAAACTTAAGTTTAAATGCATTTCTCAATAGTATTACATCTTCAAAAGAAAAAAACCAACCCTCGTCCCAAAAGTTTCCTCTTGGTCGAATTCTAAGCGGCGCCCCAGACGTTAAACCCTGAATAGTATCAAAAAGCTTCACTTCAGTACCTAGAGGTGAAATTAGATAACGTTTTGTTGCTAGTATAACAAACACTAGTTGAGTTGCTAGTTGTTACAAACAAACACATCAGCTCTTCTATTGTCAGTGCGCGCACGTTTGTTACTTCTGTATGTGTTGTTGAATAAGATGTGTGGAGTAACTCGTGGCGATGCCAAGTTTGCAGTTCAGTTGTGTTTACAGATCTCCGAGGAACTTGGTTCATCTCAGATATGTGTACAACAGCTGTTCTCTTTGTGCCACAAATCCTAGTTCATAGACATGAAACCAGCTGCATTTTGTGTTAACTAATTTTTCTAGAACTGAGCCGTTGGTTTAACTGTTGTAGACAGTTAAAGTCGGAGACCCTTTTATTCGGTTGTACATTTATTAGAAGATAAAATTAAAGATAAACTGGAATGAGAGGATGTCTGTATTAAAGGGAAACATAGATAACATCAATCTTCCAACTAGAGTTTACATTGTTTTCTAAAGTGCAAATAAAAATAAAGAAAACATTTCTATAAATCCAACGACTCGAATATTTCAATCAAAAGCATCTTCTATCATGTATGAAATTCGAAATTGTAGAAATTTTACCTTAGTGCAAAGATAAAACTTGTAATAAATAGCTAAAATACTAATTAAACCTTATGTAAGGGGAATACTTGCTGTTTTATCAGATCTTTATGAAGGAAACGAAAGAAAGTTATGAAAATGAGAGAAATAATTCCAGATTGATCATATTTTTCAGACATTGATAAT
>CM032062.1:45973348-45999324 GCA_018831715.1 Matsumurasca onukii | reverse complement strand
CAAGTCAAACGAAACCTCAACATGTCGTATAGGCTACCTTAACCGATCAAATCTATATAAATAAAATGAGACTTTTATCTGTACATTGCAAAGAATCCCACAGTTTTTAGTCATTTGGTGTTCATATACTTTGCATAGACCGAAACTGGTGTCAAAAAGATTCCTGTCTGTCTGTCTATCTGTCTGTCGGTCTGTCTGTCTATAACTCTTTTAAGGCATTTTGGACCGCTTATAACTCAGAATCGACTGAAGCTATGGCGGTGAAACTTCGTTTAAGGGTTACGCCCATTACGCAGTGTGTCTTTAGCTATATTTCATATCCATACAACACCCACAAAATAAATAGCAAGGGACATAAGTGAAAATTGTTTAGGCATTTTGGACCGCGCTTTTAAGTCAAAATCGGCTGAAACTATGGCAATGAAACTTTGAGGGTGAAGCTAATCACTCAGTGTGTCTTAAGCTACATTTTATGACCATATAACATCCTCAAAATAAATTGCAAACAACCAAAGCGAGTTCTAAAAACGGGTGGGACGGCGGGAGTAACTATGACTCTCACATGGTAACTAACACTATCTATATAAATAAAATAAGACTTTTGTCTGTACATTGCAAAGAATCCATCGGGTTTGGTTATTTCGTGTTTATATACTTTAGATAGACCGAAACTGGCGTCAAAAAATTCCTGTCTATATGTAAATTTGTTAAGGCGTCTTAGACCGCTTATAACTCAGAATCGACTGAAGCTAGGGCGGTGAAACGTCCTTTAAGGGTTAAGCTCATTACACAGTGTGTCTTTAGCTGTATTTTATACCCATACATCATCCAAAAGATAAATGGTGAGGGACCAAAGTGGGCACTGAACAAGTTTGTTAGGCGTGTCGGACCACTTATAAGTCAAAATTGGCTAAAACTATGGCGGTCAAACTATGTTTAAGGATTAAGCCCATCATGCAGTGTATCTTTAGCTATATTTCATATCCATAGAATATCCACAAAATAAAATGCAACACTTAAAAGGAGAAGATGGTGGAACTAACAGTCAAACTAAATGGTTTTCTAAGGATATAATTATAGGAAACTATTTTTTCATTTTAAATTTGAATTTTCTTAAAACATTTACACAGCTATGTTAATAAAGCCTCGAGGCGAAGCGCGGGTACTCTCAGCTAGTGAAAAATATACAATTGTAAATTGGGGGTGAGCTTTAAATGTCCTCCCCCACCTTAACTTTTGAAAAAGAAAATAGGTTTAAAGACCATTCAGACGACGTTTTTATATAATTCTACAGTTGGTTTTGACAGACTTTGCGTCACCGAAAAATCCGGGGGGAAGACCCACCAATTTTTTAATACAAGCCCCCATCCCCATTGTGGCACCTCAAAAAGAAGAAAACTTTAATACGAATTCAACGACGCAAAGAATTTTTTTTATCTCGGCTCGTATTTTTCAATACTTATTTGAATATTACAAGACATTAGGTTTGAAATGGTATACTCGTATTTCACAAAAAAAATTTTGGATGACAAAATCTTTTCAAAATATTGTGTGAGATTATGTTATAGGGTTAGGACGTTTCCCTTAGAGGACTTTCAAGGCAAATGTATCATTACAAAAATTTTTTGTGAACTGTGGCATTTAAAACCTAATTTCTTGTAATATATTTGAATGAGTATTACAAAAAAACAAGTCGAGATAAGAAATATTTCTTTGCGTTGTTGAATTTGTATTAAAATTCCCTTTCTTTTGAGGTGCCACAAGAGGGGTTTATATATTTTTTAAATTAAGGTGCCCTCCCCTCGGGGAGACGCAAAGTATGTCAAAACAAACTTCAGGATCCAATAAAACATTACCTGAAGGGGTTTTAAAATACTCGTATGTACATTTTAAAAGTTAAAGGTGGGGGACATTTAAAACTCATCCTGTATATGCATTACCTTCTGACAGAAACAAAAACTCTTACCTTGTTATAAATGTATTTCTATTAAACGTCTGTTGGTGGTGGTAGGCTTTTGTACAAATGAACTGTTAACAGTTCAGTTACATTATAACGTACCACACTGCAGATCAAGTGTGTATGATATGAAAGACACAGAGTGAAAAGGTTGAAAATGCCACTTCTGAACTTCAGATGAACGGTGAACCGGAAGTGGGGGTGAAGAGAATATGTGCTTCTGACAGCGACGCTACATCGTGAAAACCAATTTCCGGTGTTGCTAAGAACCCTGGATTTCAACGTATGAAAGTTGAAACATAATTCACATTTACGGTAAAGCTTTAGGTTGGGTGCCTTTAAAATATTTGTGTTTAAAAGACTTATTCAATCGAATACCTGCAAATTTTAAAAATAGTACCTTCATGGTACTGGTTAATGATTCAACTCCTATTGTTAGAGCTCGTCCAGTTTAGAATAAATAATAAATCAATACAAATGCCTTTTATTTGAGCGTTTCTCAGTTACAACTCGTTTACAGAACAACTCGTGTCAACTTATCTTAATTTAACATAAGTACATTTAAAAACTATAGTTACAGTGAACACAATTTAATTTAAAAGTTACAAGTAATAAATAACACAAATATTACATGAATAAATAAAGAAACAAGAAGTTATACAGACTAGCAAAATATTAAGTTAGGCCTACATATTTTAAAATTATTTTTCAATTTATTTTTTAAAGTTTGTTGATTAGACAAAAACTGTGTTGTGTTTATTTTTCTTAATTTCAGGCACTCGGGAAGGTCGTTGTACAACCTGGGGCCAAAGTAAGAGAAACTTCTCCTACCTAGCTCCAGTCTTACTCTGCGAAAATGCAGCAGACTGTCGTGGCGTGTGCTGTGCTGGGAGATCATGTCCCTAGACAAAATTCGCTCGCACAAGTATTGCGGCTCCCCGAGTGTAAGGGCCTTGTGCGTCATGCAGATAGTCAACACCCTGCATATTGTTTCCATTGGAAGCAATCTGGCGTCACTTAGATAAGAGGCCACATGATCGAAACGACCTAGCGAGAACACAAATCGAACTGCAGCATTTTGAACTCTGTATTCTCATCGCATCCTCCTTCGAAATACTATTGCCAAAGGCAGGGTAACAGTAATAAAATACTGAAAGAACCAGTGACTGCATGAGTTGCAACTTAACTTGTTCTGGAAGCAAACTCCTGAATCTGTACAGACCCCTCAGCCTACCAATGGCACGCTGGATTGTGTGAGTAACATGCTCAGAAAATGTAAGCCCGCTGTCCAGCACAACACCGAGGGTTTTCACGGTCTCGCACACAGTCAGGCATTCACCCCCGAGCATGACATCACTGAGAGTCTGTTCTTTGTTGTGTGTAAATAAATGAAGGACGGAGCATTTGCCTGCATTCAGTTTTAGTCCATTCTCAGTTGACCACCTTAAGAGGCTTACCAAGTCTGAATTGATGAGGTAAATAGCCTCATCAGCCATCTTGAGGTGGTAGGACAAGACGACAAGTGCAGCTGGCAATCATCTGCGTACTGGTGAATAGCACAGTTCTTCACGCAGCTAGGAAGATCTGACGTATATATGCTGAAGATTACTGGACCCAGGCAGCTTCCTTGTGGCACACCTCGGTCTCGGATGAGAGGAGCAGACGTTTCGTTCCCCACCTTAGTGATCACCTTAGTGGCTCTGTCATGGAGATATGACATGACCCACTCAAATGATTTCTTGCTAAATCCATAATAATTCAATTTCGCTGCCAACAATTCATGGTTCATAGAGTCAAAAGCTTGGGAATAATCTAACATTATCATCGAACTATGTTTTCCCTCATCTTTGGCATCTATAAGATCACTAACTAAATTTACCAGGGCAGTGCAAGTACTATGACTCTTTCTAAATCCAGATTGCATCTTAGGTAAAATATTTTCTTCATTAATAAAAGGTACTAATTGGTGTAATACAATCTTCTCTAGGATCTTAGATATTGCTGGTAGAATTGAGATGGTAAGTCTTGAACACATTCTAGGGTTCTGGGGTTTAGAAGCTATACTTAAAAACCACTGGGAAAGCTAATATGGCGAAAGTTAGTGCTTCGTTAGTGCTGGTTAGTACTTCAACCTAGATTGTTAGTGTACTTTCGGTTCAGGAGCTAATCTTAAAAGATTTGGAGGGCCAAGCAATTGAACATACAGGGTGAGTTTTAAGTGTCCCCTCCCCCACCTTAACTGTTGAAAAAGGAACTGTTTTTAAAAACCTTTTGGAGAATGTTTTTATTAGATCCTGAAGTTTGTTTTGACGTATTTTTCGTCACCCACCTCCCACCCAAAATCTGGGGGAAGGGTCCCCTACGTTTTATTTAAATACAAACCCCCCTTGTGGCTCCTCAAAAGAAAAGGAATTTTGATACAAACTCATCAACGCATAGAAAAAATACTATAGAGTTATATAAAAACGTTCCCTAAAGGGTTTTCAAAATATTTCCATTTTCAAAAGATATGGTTGGGGGACATTTAAAACTCACCCCGTATATTAAATGACTATGTTACAATATCAACATATTAACAAGGCTTGGCTAACCTTCACCAGCTATTTCCCAGCTAAATACTGGTATTTATCTTACACATTGGCTATTTTAAGCACCTGCAGTTTTTCTGTTTATGCCATACTGCAATACACAAATTTCTATTTAGAATACATACGTAAAAAAGCCAGAGTGGAGGGGCTAAGATTACAGGTTCGCCCCTATAACACCCCTCTATTTTACTGCAGTATTCGTACTAGATATAAGATCCAATAAGTTTAAAGTCAAATTAAACCATCCCTATATGAGCAAACACCGTTGACAGAATACCACACTATTTCGTTTACAAGTGGTTTACATTTTTAAAAGCGTCGAATTGAATATGTTTCCATCTCATTATGGAAAATGAACTTCTAGCGCAGAGTTTAGAGAACAATTAAAAAGTCAAACTTTCAGAATAAATGCAAATAAGACTCGTAGTTTTTCTCGGTGAGGTTGGAACGGGGCTGACAGAACAATCTAGAAACAAATTATTCTCTCCACATATCCTTGCCGACTTGTCTTTGCAAATATATGCATTGCTTATTTTGCGCTCCCGAGCCTGCTTTCCACAATACCTCAACGTTTAATGGACGTTTTCAATTATTCAAGCTTTCATTTTATCATTTTGAATTCAACACTTATGTCTCTTTTCTAGCTTGTCTCGTGTATTAACTATACATCGTAGTTCTATTAATATATCTAAGTAAATTATGAATTATCCAAATCATTTACGTTATAGATTCACGTTGCAAAGTACTGTTTAAGTTTAAAACACTAAACCGTATCAATAAGTACCATCCGAATCTGGTACTAACCATCTATACCAATAGTATCTCGACCATGTCTGTAAAAGGGTATCCTCAGGGATTTTTCTATTAAGAAAACTAAATGGTCTCTGTTTTACAAATTCTTCTAAAATAATCTATTTCGGAGTAATACAGCCTCATCTCTCCTATGGCATAATATTTTGGGGTAGCTGTGTTGAGACTAAACTATGTTAAGAGCATTTGTCCTCCAACAAACAGACGTTCGTATCATTTTCAATTTATTATCTGACGTGTCATGAAGATACTATTTTAAAATTTTGAAAATTCGTACATTGCCCGCAATATAGATTTATGAGACAATTGTATTTTGCGTTTCAAAATGTAATTTATTGCAAGGTCAAGATTTTCATTCGTACAATACAAGATCTAGTGAAGTATACAGACAAGTTAGCCACCGATTACAAATATATTACAGACTACCTATGGATATTTGGTGTTAAATTGTTGAACAAGCTTCCTTAAGAAATTAAAGTTCGCCATTAGATCTTGCTATTTTTAAAAATAAACTTAAGAAAGGCTTGCTATTGTCTATGGCCCCTTACTCTGTAGCGGGATTTATTGAAGGAGTTTAAATTTCATTTGTATATTATAACTTTTTAAAGACTATTTAAATTAAGAACACCGACTTTCTTATCAGTGGTTAATAAAACCATAGAACATTACTCACAAACTTGTTACTCATTCATTCATCTCACAACTTGTATCATTTTCATCTTTTTTTGTCAACACAATTTTGTATTGATTAGTAACAAATCAAAATAATACTAAATAGCTTATAGAATAAGTGCAATTTAAGTTCTCCGAACTTTAGTTTATTGCGGTCATATGCTGTATTCTTTGTCATTTAAGATCAATTTGTACATATAAGAACGTTGAAACTGATCAACCCCACTTAAACCATAATCATACACACACACTCAGATAACTGCGATAATTTTTTATATTATAAATGGTTAGTATTAAAGTTAATGGTAATTAAGGTGGGCTCTAAAGCCCAAACTTCACGTCTTGTCGTACAAATTTTGTTTAGCAATAAAGTCCGTTGTTATTGTTACAATGTCAAGTTGTGTCCGTACCATTCAGATTTATCTAGAAATTACCTCTAGAAATCTGAAACTGCCGGGAGTGCAGATGGGAAATACACGTATAAGTGTTTGAGGTGAACTCAACGGTTTCCGAAAGATTTAACCGGTAGTTTGTATCCTTGAAATGTTGTAATCGTTTTCCAATCTCAAGCCTCAGTGGCAGCCTAGTTTATCTTCGTCTGAATTGAAGAACTAACTTAAACAAAGTTCAAGTAATCCTAACAAGTAAACATCCGATTAAGCTACCGATTATACAGTATGAACAACCATTGAATGCAATTACGTAGTTCGAACTTTGACACAGTTGCACTGTATTGAGTTCAGAAATTTGGTGTCCAAGGAAAAATTAATTGTGTTTATTTCTTACGAGCTTTGAACTATTGTTTCTTACATTAGTTCTTTTCTTCTGTCGTAGTAAATAATCGGTTTTTTAATTGAATTTTAACTTCTTGTGAACGATTATTTTACAGGACTTGGCGTGAAAAGGAATTTTACGGGAAATGTGTGACTAACAGTTGGATTAATTTCAACTATTAAGTAACTTTTTCAATCTTGTAAGATTGTTTTGTGCAGTATGAATCAGATTAAGAAACAAATGGCAAGTAGATAACTCCAGGTCACTAAAATTTGTAAAAGATATTACTGGCAAGTACATTTAAATGTGTGCTTTGTATTTTTATCACACAATCAAACAAACCACACAAAGAAACAAAAACCGTTCAACAAATGTTGTGATTATTGTTCCGGGATGACTTCTGGGAGTCTGACGGTTTTCAAATGCTCATAAGTTAGTTGTAAGTAGTAAAACGTTAATTTGCAAAAGAAATAAAGCGAAAACTGTAATTGTTATTTAATAACAATGGTTGTTTTAAGGCAAAAAGAATAAAAGATACTGTTTTAGAAATAAACATTAAATTTTCGTTTTAGTTCTCTATAAATCTTTAAATCTTTGAGATTTGAATAGATATTTTTACAATTCAAGTTTCTCAAGACTGTAACCTCAAGATAGAATAACGTTCTTAATTATCACAAAATTAAAGTATTGCCACTTTTAGTCAAACTAATATCAACTCTAGAACTACGAACAAATATGTTCGGAGAATGTAATTAAAAGCAGGATTGAAGTGCAGTGTGAAATATTCCATAACATAATCCTTATCCATAAAAAACATCCATACACGTGTTCAGTAACAACACAAACAGCAGCAATATGAATCTCATGAGGTTCCGTTTACAGCAACAGGTTTAATTAAACTCCCAGCTGCGCTTCTGTAATCATTCAGTACTTTCGTTTAATAATGTCGACTGACAATAATTACTGTTGGGTAAAGAAAGGTGCATCTGGATGCATGGTTTACTAAATATCATACGGTTTTGACGTAAGCCGAGGGCGGTTTTACGGGTCTATCTTTAGCGGACCCGTGGCAGGTTGGAATCGTGCGCGACTTCGGAACTGATCACTCCGCTGGCGCGGGTTCGATCCCTGCCGTTACCACTTACATTTGTAATGTGACTATATAGTAACGCTAGGTAAAGGTCAAGGTTGAGTGGTAGAGAGGACTTTGTAGTCCTAACTTCGCCTCGTTAAACAAGACAAACTTGACCTTTACCTTTTTTCCTCAATACCGCGATGATCCCCGGTGCAATGGCCTGCAAGACAGTTTGAAAGCTAAAATTGAGTATTTACACTAATCAGGAAGGCAAAGAAATAATAATCTAGCGCCCTTTTCTCGAAATTGTACCTACCCATCCTACCTACATTCTGGAGTTAAACATGGAAAAATGAACTTGTTTTGAAATCGATTAGCAGAAATAGTATGATACTTAAGATCTAAGGCTTCTGGCTTACAAGTGTGACACTATTGTCAAAAACGGGCTCTGTGCTAGAGTAAATCATTTAGACAAGGAATATTTTGTACCAAATTGTATGAATATCGGACAGGAAATAAAAACTGTAAATAGCTCACTTATTATAGTTTTTTAAATTTTGAAAAATAATTCTCAAAACGACTTCTGTAGTTAATATTGGTGCTCATTTCATGGTCCCGAGTTTGGGCCTTACTACGATACTGGCAGCATGAATGTCTCATTCCCAAAGAAAATTAGCTAAAAGCTCCAATCTACACGAAATAGCAATACTTACTTTATAACAATAAAAATCCACCTATAATATATGTGCAACGTAAAATATTACACTCAAGCCTTGCGTGGTAAGTAGTCAATATTAATCAGCTTTGTAGGCTAATTTCATAGTTGAAACTCACACTTAGACTGAAGACCGAACAATGACACTAAATCCACACACACATTTTACACATAAACCTATAACAAAAATTGTACAATGTTACCGACACAGACGGATTTAAGCTGGTTCTGTGTACAAACTACTGCTGGACTGGAGTTGGTAACAATGCTAGGTCACCCCTCTATCCCTCATCTTCACTACTGTCATTAGCTGATCCATATGGCTTAGTACACCATCCAGCTAATCCAGCTTTTGTGTTCAATAAAGTAAAACAAATGGTTTGATTCAAACTGGACCAAATAGCTGTGACTTAAAAACAATATTTACAAAAATTATTCCTACAAAAACAGATTAACTGAGGTAACCATCTGCAGTACTAAATATCTTATCTAATGCCACGATCTAATTAATCATTCATTTTACAGTTTAGGTGATTTTATAAATCCAAATACCGTAATTAAAAATATTATAGATTAAGTTTTTCTTTAAAATTTTCACATGTTTAGTCCTTTCTTTAGTTGGTTGTTACTAGTGTCTTTGTATTTTTTTTCTTTTGTTAACACAAAGTACAATAATTTGTATATTGACAAATAATTTATCATTATTATTATTGTTATCTCTTCTGGGACCACAATGAACAAATTTCAAAAAACTTTACCTTGGATATTTCTGCCCTCGTTTTGTCTCAATGACATGAAATGTTTAAAGTATGCATTTACAGATAAATAAAATGTGAAGGTAACATTTTTAATAACTCCAAAAATGTTCCCTTTAGTATTCTAAAAAAAGTGGGTTGTAACAACTAACAAAATTCAACCTCCCATTGCTACTTATATGTATTTATTTATAACAATAAAATTTCTATTTTATTTATTACTATATTTTCTTTTGATAGTTTTCAATTACTCTAATTGCTTTTAAAATAGTTCAATAAATATTATACATTTTATGCAATGTATAAAAAAAGTTTAATTACTGATTGTAAAGTGTGGAAACAAGAACTTATCATTGTTAAGCTCTTTTAAAATGTATACTAATTTATTGTTACATATAAATAATTATTACATATAACAATGTTTTATGCTATGTTTTTTAATGAAGACGGTTCAAACCGAAATAAATAATGTTTTTTAGTTTTTAAAGTTACCTTTTTCCCTTTTAGTTTTTAATGTGTCAGTCTATTAGCTTTTGTTTACTTTTTTCTTTAATAAATATATTATAGATTTGTACAACTGTTTACCATGTCTCGTTTTGATATAATGAATCAATTATCTTTGGAAGTTTTGATACCCTTTTTATATATTCATATCTTATTATTTGTGGGATTTGTTGTTAGTAGCTCAATTGTTAACGAAGGCCCAAGGCAAAGAGCGGGTACTCTTAGCTAGTTATTGTATAATAATGTCAAATTCTCCCCCAAGAGCTCACTGCAGACCTTTATTTGTCAGATGGAAGCTGCTAACAGTTGTCAACTTGTACATTTACAAATCTGAAATCTGTCATGGACATCAAAAAGAATTTAACAAAATTAATTACAACCTAATATCAGCAAACCACACGTACAATACCAGACATGCTGCTGATATTGACATACCATTTATGAGGCTGTCTAAAGTCAAAAATAGTTGTCCCTATACCGGGATGAGATTTTATAATACTATGCCTGCAAATCTAAGAGAGAAAAATGAAAATGCTCTCAGCCAACGACTTCGTCTGTGGCTATCTGAACACCCCTTTTACAGCTTTTAAGAATTTTTCAATGAGGCCTCAGGACTTCTCTAGTATTAAGAAGAAGGCCAATCCATATTTGACGCCAAGTATGCTTGGAAACCAGTCTCCGGTGCAGACTACAAGTATCAAGTAAGTAAGTAAACCTAGATAATAATCTTTATTTCCGAACAATATAAAATTGTGTTGGAACAATAACAAGAAAATATATGAGCCACTAGCCTTATTATACCAATAATTTTAAAACTTAATTTGATTATAAAATAACTATGAAAATTTTCCAGACTTAGTAGTAAGCGAGTGCTCTAAGAACTATTCTATACTATAAAATAATTTGGATACAAGGTAGTTTTTTAATTTTGTTTTAAATTATGAAACACCCTTCGCTGACTAAGGTGCTGTGGGTTAACGCGCACACCTAAAACTCATATTACAGAAACCAGAAGAAGAATATTATCCGGACGGATCTTTCGGAAACAACTTTGGCGATGAAAATAGAGGGATGTCAAGGAGGCAAGCCAAATCGCTTTCGGACGACAAAGATGGGTGGCGTAACTTCGTCGAGCCATTTACTTTAAATATACATTTAAAATCAATGGTCGAGCCCTATGTTCCACTTGGGAATTAATCCAACCTAGTCACAATACTATACAATAATCTAGTTTAAATATTAGAAATACGTTAAATCCATTTACACAATGTATCAGGCTAGGCTCAACGATAACCACTAAGTTTTTAAACTTCGCCAGTGTGGACGGAAGGACTTTTCACTTGCCCGACATTGCCTCTGTTCTTCTATACCAATAGCGTGGGTCTCACTCTATAAATGAACCGTGCGACTATATAGCAATCATAGATTACATGACAGCAAAAGACCCCATGAAGATGTTAACATAATTACTCTGTGATTGTTGCCAATTCGTGCCTCTATGTTTCTAAGTGAGACCCACGCTTATGATCAAGTTTCTAATTAATTTAAAGTTAATGTTATAACTTACATTGTATGTAGCATAGTTAGAGGTGTTTAGGAAAGAACCTTTTTGGTTGCTTTTGAACTATCCTAAGCTTTTACAGCCAATCACCGTGTCCTTTCTTCTTGCTTTGCTGTCTGCGTCTGCCTGTCTATCTATGTTCTGTTCTAGGTGACGTCACCACAAACTAATCAGTTTTATTTCTTCAACTTACGTGGATAAGTTATTGTTAAATCCATTAAAATATAATGTTACGTGATACATTGTGTTTGATCTGTTGAGGTAAGTTGTAATATAATATATTTCTTAGTTATAACCAGTTCTGCACCCTGTGTTGTTACCTTGGTGTTTTACCGTTATAGATGACAGGCGGAATTTCACTAAGCATGTCACGTAAATTTCCAATTTATTGCAATACATCATAACCAAAAGTCGTTGCCGGAGATATTTAGTTGATAATTTATCACTAATCATGTATAGTAGATTACTAGGCTTGACGGAAACACGTTGTAAATATGGACAATTATAGGCTAGCTACGACATTAGTGGGCCAACCTAGATTCCTGTTTCTTTCAAATATATGTCTGTTGCCTAAAATTATGGTGTAGGTAAGAGTTCCAAGCTAAGTATTGCTGAGCTAACACATATTTTTGGAGTAGACAAGTTCAAGCAGGACACCAGGTCTAAATCGAAGCAAGACTGGCTAGTACGGCCCCCACTAATTTGAAGTCCATCTGATGTAATATAGATTAGGGGGCTCTTGCTCACCCGTCTTCCACTGTTCTTACCTCCACCCTTTAGCTGAAGTAAGCCCATCGTCAGATCAGGGAAACGCCACAAGTGCGAGCCTTCTTTACTTGATTAGACCACTACTAGCAGTTTACTTAGCAATATCAACTGTGACTTACCAAGCACCTACATATTGTAACACAGTACTAATAAAATTAGCAACAAATTAATTTTTATAGGTTTAGAAATGTTTTATTTTGTTATTTGTAAGAAGATGGCATTAGGATAGTAAATTATTATTAAAATGTAGACATATTGAGTTAACTTTAAAGTAAAAATCAATGGTAAGCATCAGAAAGTTGTATCTAAGAGTATAATAACAAGCCTCAAGAGTCAAATTGGCTATATTACTTAACGGAAAACAGTTTTCCCTTTTAAAATATAAATTTGTATTCAATATTTTGAACATTAATAACTTATTATTGCAGTATTTCATAGTAGACAATTTTATTTTGAAAGTTTTGCAGTTTATTTAAATCTTCTCATGTTTAAGTTTGCAAACTTCTACTTGTTTTGACACCATTTTTCAAGATGGCAAAAGATGCCATGGTGAAATTTTGGGGAAATTCACAATACAATAAGGGACATGTCCTAAACACATTCCACAAGGATTTGTACGTATAAAGAATGAGTAGGCCTAATTGAGTTGTCTTGCTGTACAGGTAAATAACCAAAACACTTGGTTAAACCCAACAAAGTCCACTTTGGTTTATGTATGTGTAACAACTAAATTTGTAATTTACCTTTTACTAAGTAATTATAATTATACATTTTATAGTGGTTCGAAAAGTGAATTGAATTTTAATCTTTGTTTGAAATATAATGGCCAATCCTCAAAAAAAATTATTTACAAAATCATAAATGTTAGTGCAATAGAGCTCATTCTGTAAATATTGAATTGTCTGGCCATCTTTTAAGAAAGTGTAGCAATTTAGTTTCATTTGTTCTTATAAAGCCAACCAATCGCTTTTACATAACAAAATGTGTAATATTTCATGGTCACACCTGGCTAATGTTTAACACTTGTTATCTCTATTCATGCGTGGAGCTGATCACCTGTGAATGGATTGAAGGACATGCATGTCTGCTAACCTTCCGCGAACAAATGTGCTTTCATAAATAACTCACGGTAATATTTATATCTCTCTCAAATAAAACCAGTTTTCTACAGTTGAATATACAAAATATAGTTAGTTTTTGATAATTATGGTTTGTTTGTTTGAAAGGTTTCTTATTTAGGCTAGTTCCCCACATGTTTTTTATTATTTTTTTTATATGTGCAATGTGTCCTACATGGATAAATAATAGACATGTGTTATGCTGGTGATGTGAACATGTTCAAATTTAAATAAACTAAAATCCAAACTGATAAATATTTTATGATTAAAATGTTTACACCCAAATGATAACTCTTCACAATAGATCTCAGCGTGGATTTTGGTTTTGTAAAACTAACTACACAAAGTGTCGTTGCTTTTATTGTGATATCTCAATTAATCACTGACTTCTTCTGTTTCAGGTCAATGTCTGTATGTTTTAGCAAATTCTAGTTTGTATTGGAGCATTTAACCATGATGCATGACGACTCATCTAGTTCAACAATTCTAAAGTAAATTTTTCTCTCAAGCCTTGAAACATTTCTCTCAGGTATGTTTGATGTAGTTTAAAAAGTTTTGTTTGATTTTTCCAGTTTTA
Source organism: Matsumurasca onukii (assembly GCA_018831715.1). Lineage (NCBI taxonomy): Eukaryota > Metazoa > Arthropoda > Insecta > Hemiptera > Cicadellidae > Matsumurasca > Matsumurasca onukii. Next base: position 45,985,450 of record CM032062.1, on the reverse strand, counting down.
TAGTTGTAAGATTATTAAGTCTTGTGCTGGTTATAGTTAGTAGGTTCTCCTGCCTGCCACCTTGGGACCGACACTTGGCCAGACTATCTGTAAACACGAGAAAGACATTTAGGACCTTTAGGGCTCCAAAATGATGTAGTTTAGCTTTAGGCCTATATCTAGTGAATTAATATGCTGTGTTCACCTCTGTATGTGTCTCACATTGTAGACTTATCTACAGCATTTGTCTTATGCTGTAGATAACAAAATAACAAAACCCAGCGTTATCTGAGCACCCCGATAAATAAACAAATGAAGGAGTAACAGAGAAGAAGTAAACAAATCTTTCTCTTTTTCTATTTAAATTTTCAACAAAAACTGTTTGTGCAATGTATTTTGTGTCTCTCCATACCATTTGAAAAAACTAAAAACTCAAATTCAGTGGACAGTGGTTGTCAATTTAAGAGATGAGTTTTAACGGTTGGGTTGCATGTTCGATAATGAATCACGAAAGTACACTAGTTGAACAACTAATTTTGCACGGCTGATAACAGCCTAATCCTCTCTAATTTATTTAAGTAAAACCTCCAATGTAAATTAATTGTAGTCAAGTTACATAATTATATGAATTGAATTATATAAATGTTTTATCAACAACGACAAAATAATGCAGTCCCAGTACTGTTTTTGCACATTGCATTATTGATTCAAAACTAAAATTAGTTCTGCTTAGAGGGCAATAAATGCAAATAGGCCACTGTAATAAAGTGTTTACAACCTGTAATTTGTAAAATAATATTGTGAGTAAAAGTACTAAACTTAGTGTTTGATTTAAGTTCTGTATCAGTTAAACAATTTATTTGTCAAATAATTGACAAAATACATACAACGTAGCCAAGAACAAATTTACAAGAACATAAAAAAGTAAAGTCACTGATATCAACTAAGAAACCCTTTAATTACACTAGATTCTTGCTAATCCGTACTAATTGGGACCGACCCTGTTCGGATTTGCTAAAAATTCTGATTTAGCTGATTTTTGCATATATTGGTGCATTATCTATTTAACCAAATTGACTTGTTTAATAATATTTGATGTTTAAATGTAAGAAAGTATATGTGTACATGTCCTGGTAGTACTTGCAAAAATAAACAGCTGAATTTAACACGCAGATATGACGGCAGTACACAGATGGCGCAGTAGGACTTCACGCAAGGCACAGCAAGACACTGACCATTCCCCTCCCAAACCCCGCTGGGCCTACACAGTACAGTCATCCGCTCTAAAACAAACGATAACGGTGTCATACTGTCAGTGTGTTTTGTTCAAAGCTATATTTTGAGCCGTAGACCTGCGCAGTATAGTGCATCATTGTGTGTGCTGGTTTGTTATTAAACACATACAGTATGACATAGGTTGGAAAACTAGTTTTATTTATTTTACCAACTCAACAATATTATAAATTTTTCCCTAGTGTTCTGGATTGTTTTATTCGGGTTTACGGGATGGATTAGGGACTCTAGTGTACAATTAATTTAAATTAGCAAACCTTGATATGAAAAATATTTATTTATTTGTTTATAAACCTCCGAGCTGTAAAATGAATTTGTAATCAAATATTTTCTTAATGTTAATTTGAAAAGTTTTAGATCTGATAAGTCTAATGGAACAAAATTGGTTCCGAAGTGCATAAAATAGTTTTATTCCCACATATGATGGTATTTTCTCACATGCATGCAAAGCTCAGTGTCAGTAAGCTTCAGCAAACTAGTAAATCAATTGGCCATTCCCGGTTCGAAGTACTACTGGTCCATTCCGTGGTCGCTATTATACGATATCTGTGCCTAGTTTGTAACAGAACACTATATCCATGAACATATCACATCAATCATCATATTCAATTAAAAACCCTCAGAGTATAGTGTTGAACAAAGTATCAAAAAGTATCGTATCATGCAAAGTCTGCAAAGTCAGCAAATTATGTCTATGAGCATGCTAATTATGTATATCTTGTTTGTTGTGAAACATTTATAATGCAGAACATTATATTATCACAAATTAAACATACAAGGCTTGTTAAGCCACGAATAACGAGTCAAACATTTATGAGCTTACTCATTTAGTGTTTATTTTGTTTTCCAGAGATCAAAAGTACAGATGATTTAATTTACTTAATCGAAGAATGCAATTTAACCATCTTGTTTCTAGCAAGAGTATTATACCGTTCCATTTAATACTGTGAATTTAGTTCTTCATCTTATAGATAAGAAGATAGTACATTCTATTAAACAAACAAAGTAATTTTGAAACAATTTTCTGTCAGATGCTGTATTTTATTACTCAACAATTTATTAAATCGGCATTTTTTCTGAGGTATGCAAACAAAGGCTTTTTATAACCAAGTCAAATAAAATCTAAACCTATGGTTCCTAGAAAAGCAGTGACTGCTTTTAACGGCTGTTTTACTACTTTTGTTTTATTGCAATCATTTACTGCATCAATTTACTGTCTCTAGGAAAATACATATGATTACATTGAAAACTAAAGTTTGTCATCATATAACAGCTGTAAAATAGCAGTTAACTTACCGCTTTTAGTAAACTGTAGCTTAAAAAAGCAATAAATGTTCGATACTTGTGTTGGCATTTGGCTAAACTGATCTCTCACAGTTAAAATAATCATAGTATGTTGGTTTTCTGTCAGTGGAAAGATTATATAAACCACTACAAATAAATAACAGACACATCTTTGTAGACACAGGAGACCACCACATAAACTCATATTTGATCGCTGTGCAAGATCATTTCGATTTGACTGATTGTTTGTTTTTCAGGGATGGTACATAGTCACATTACCTGGCATTTACCATTTAAATCTATTCATAGCATTCCTATCACCAAAAATTGATCCAGCAATCATAGATTATGAAGGTAAAGAGTAAGTTTTAACTGTTTGTTTTATCTTAAGTTTTGGAACTTGTTCAGATTATCCTGGATTGTAAATAATTACATATAACATTTGAACTTAAAAAATTTACAAGAATAGTCTTAAGTAATCTAAAATTGATTTGAAAATCCAAGTAGATGTACATATACGCCATTTACCCTCAAAGGGTTAATTAAATGGTTCTTTCAACAACTTGCAACTGGTTTGCATCAGATTACAGAGTATCATAAGTTATAGAAACACTTTTGTTTAAGGAAAAGGGCTTTATTGTATTGGGTATTCCATTTTGAAACCCTGTACATTACATGACTCTAAGCTTATCACTGAAAAAGACGCTTTCAAAGTTTTGTTTTACTATCTACAACATTTTAGAAGAACATTCTTGCCCAGAAACTATTTAATTTAAACAAACATGTATCTCAAAACTGTTTAGCATTATTTATAATTTTGTATTATTAGAACTGGTTATACAGTGTGAATTGCTTCAGACATGGGGTTTATTCAAGTACAGTTTATGTAGAAAATGTTTCTATAAAATGACGCAAACCCATTGCTCTTGGACTTCAAAGGTACACTTATTGGTTTCCACTGGCTAGTGTTGTTTAATAAGACCACATTGTGACGAGTTTTATGAAAACTGGTGAAAATAAGGCGCATCGATGACCCCTTTCAGATCTCTGGTTATACATTATGCCACATCATTGCATACCTACACTTTCATTAGGCTATATTTGACAGACTTAGGCCGCCTTACTTTAATACACACTCGCAGAACACTTATTGTACAGAGGATCTGAAGATGAATTGGGTGGAAATTTCTGTCACTTTGTTCAGTGTACACCCTAAAATTTGTTGAGATATTTTTAAATTGAAAACATGCTTGATTCTGTCTTTGAATTTTAGATTAAAATTGTCTTTAATTTTGGTTTTGCCTCAGAAGTCTCAAATAACAAGCAAGCAAAACCTGATGAATACATTTAAATAGCGCCCTGTAATGTAGCGTCAGTTTTTATTCTTTTATAATAGCCTATAAGTGTAACATTTATTAACAAAATATTACATAGTTTGTGCGTTGTTGACGGAGGGAATGTTGGCAGATGAAGGAGGTCCCGAGATGCCTACGAAAGCTAATGAAGAGTTCCGGCCGTTCATCCGCCGGCTGCCAGAGTTCAAGTTTTGGTACTCAGTCGTCAAGTCGACGACAATCGCAATCGTCTGTACATTCTTCGACTGTTTCAACATCCCAGTGTTCTGGCCGATACTGGTCATGTACTTCATCACACTCTTCTGTATCACCATGAAGCGTCAGATCAAGGTTACCTGCTTTTTCACTTGTTTGTAGCATCATGTTAAACCCTTCAATAGCAACTTTAGTTCATGTAGGAAGGGCTAATGACGTCTCAGAACGCACTACTACCATTATTCTTAGGTTGCAACACTGGGAGTGTTCGATTGTCGCCAAAGCGCAGAATGTGAAAGACTTAAGTCCCACGCCAAGCCAGTAGCATATCAGCTGATGCCCGCCAAGTTTATTGGCTGGAAGGAAGGAATACTTGCTTGCAGCATTATTGCAGTAGCAAGCTGGGCCCTATAGACGTGTCAACTCACAACAGTTGGGTTCATGCGCTGTTGTTGCGTTGGCTAGTTCCGAGCATAGAAAATTTGTTTTTACTGGTATTATATCATTAGAAGAGAAAAAAAATAGCTTTAACTTTTTACATAATTTTTTTACATAGCCCCTCTCTGTGTCGTGGTTAAAATTCTGGTACCGCACGAAAGGTTAACACAAGTTGGTTTGGATGTACGGGTTAAAATAAATCAATAAAATTTAAAACTATTTTGTAGTTAAGTTTTAGTAATTAGCAAAATAAACAGCAGACCTAACTAAAACCAACATTAGGTACCTGTTGACACCTATATATTCTGAATTGGGAAGACTTATGGTTAATCAGTAAATTGATTTATGAAGAAATGGAAAGTTGCTTAACCTTGCTAGTGCTAGCATACAATCTAATAAACAGCCTATTGCAATCAAGCTCTTTAACTTGTCTTACAAAGGATGCATTCATTAGGAAACAACAATTTAATTAACTTTAGCAATTACTTTGCATCAGCTGGCTTTGTTAAACCACTATAAGGTATTACTTCACTTATTTGCCATAGTTTTTCTTGGTTTCTTTGTTAAGAAATTTAATATGATAAACAATGTTAAACCACTAAATCTCCCTCCCTATCCCATATTACATTAACACATATTATATTGTGAGAAAAACACAGGTTGTTTCATTTAATTAAAAGTAGTTCAAGCTTATTTATGATTGTGTTTTGATATTTTAGAAGGCTGAGAGAAATCATTTAGACACGTGCTTATTTGTATTCATTTCTCAGTAGTCAGTTTATATATGAAAAGCATATTGTATTTTCCCCTTGTTAAACTTTTTTTTGTTGCTATGTAAATTTAGTCCATTGTATAGCCTAAATTTAAATAGCTAATTTATTACTAAAGAAATAATCACCCAGCAATTGAGAGACCTACGGTTTGAAGTCCCAGTTTGGTCCACACGCTTTGTCTTCAAATTTCTTTTAGTAATAAATGATCATTTACATTTTTTTTGAAACCTGACTTTTCAATAATACTTTGTTAAAGGAAATTTGTTAGTATTCACAGTAGCATTTGTGGTTACTGGTGCTATGTTTTACTTTTAGATGTCAACAGAGTAAGAAGTTCACAAGTAACGGAGGAAAGATGTTTGTGTTTTGTGTTGCAGCACATGGTGAAAATCAGTACCTACCATTCAATGCGACGGTAAGCCTAAGTACCAAGGGGTCCATGATAATTGGTGCAGGATTAACTTTGGACAGGTGGAACATACAGTCCCCAGTTTGTCCGTTAATTAATGTTCTATTCTTATCTTTTTTGAAAGTTTTTGATCCTGTCCCTAACCCAACCAATATTAACTCTTAAAAATACTGCATGTTGCATACAGTACGCTGAGGCTTGTTGTTAGTCTTTGAAGCAAATATTTTAAGGATGAATTCACGTTTTATACAGCAAAATTTCGACATAACTCCAGCACCATGTTAGATCCCCGTTATTCAATGAGAGGTGTTTAACTGTCAGCAACATTAGTATGTTCAGATTTTACTGTACTAATATTATACATTTTACCTAGTATGCTTTTTTTTTTTTTTTGTGTTTGTTCTTAGTAACACTGAAATTTCTCAGTTTATAATTAAGATCGGCTTTTGTGCATGTGGTTTGTATTTGAGTTGTACATTATCATTTAAAATTGAATAACTGTAGAGAATGAGGTTTATTATAAAACAATTATGAATCCATTGTTTCATCAAAATGTTAAAGAGAGAGAGAGAGAGAGAGAGAGAGATATGCTTTATTACATCAAGCGAGAGCTTAGAAATAGTGTCAACAATGAAAACATTTAAATAACTAATAACAAGAATTTAAATAAATAAATAAATGTCTTATGATAAAGTGTATAACATGTTTATGCTGTGTTGCCAAGGTGCCTTCTTCTGCATCGGATAATGAACTCCTCCATGTTGTAGATAGGTTCCTCAGCCATCCACTGTTGTAGTCTTCTTGTGTCTTTGTGTCACTGCATTTGATTTGCTGGAAGCATATTGAACAAAGCAGTCTCGCATAACGATGGCTTCTTGGAGAATCTTGCCGCCTTGTGGACTGGAAGGTTATAGTCAGCCACCCCTGTGTTGTGTCCATGAACATCAGCATTTTCAGCAGTCTCTGGCCAGAAGAGAAGATGATGACTTCACAAATGTAGATAGCTGCTACTGGTAAGATTTTGAAGGTTTTGAAAACTTTCTGCAGCTGTCTTGTTGTTGTAGGCCTCCCAAAATCCTCACTGCGCGCTTCTGAAGAACAAAGACTCGCTGGATGTTTTCTTTGGTGGAGTTCCCCCAAAGGGTTATCCCATATCTGATGTGGGATTCTACAAGTGCACGATATGCTGCTAGCGTGAAGGCCGGAAGTTGCAACGCTGTCAATTCTTCTCAGTGCAAATATTGAAGAGCTAAGCCTTTGACAGAGCTGACTGACATGGACGTCCCAGCAGCTCTTGGTCCAGAATCAGTCCAAGATGTTTTGTGAACTCAGTTGGCTGAATGTCAAGGGGACAAGTGATGTCATTTTTATGCTTTCCAAAGATGACCTGCTGAGTTTTACTCTCATTGAAAACAAGGTCTATTGGCACAGTACCCATGGCTTTACTGATCGAGATGAAGTTGTTTATCTCCAAAGCCTGAGATTCCTTATCTCTGGTCAAAAGTACTGAGTCATCTGCAAACATTACAGTATGACTGTAAATACTCATGTACATAGGCAGATCAGCAGAAAATAGCAAAAGGACTGGGCCCAGCACGAACCTTGAGGGACACCTCTAGAGATGTCCATGAGCTCTGACTTGATTGTGCTAGTTTTCCCTTTGATTGTATTACTGATTTCAACTAGTTGACGCCTGCCGTGAGGTAAGATTTGAACCATTCTAGCGCAGTACCTCGATGCTAAATGTTCAAGTTTTTCCAAAATGAGCTGGTGGTCGAGGCAATCAAACGCTTGCTAAGGTCTAAGAAGGCTGCGCTGACTGTTTTCCCACCTCCAAGGAATCCACGATGTGCTCTACAATTTCGCTGCTGCAGTGATTGTAGACCTGCCCGTAAAACCCATGTTGTCCCTTAGGTACTAAATCGCTCTGGCAGAGATGCTTTTGCAGACGTATCAGCACTACCTTTTCCAGCACCTTAGAAAAGTAGGGACCAGGGATATTGGTCTATAGTTCCCCACGCCCTCCTTTTGCCCTTCTTATGGAGTGGATACACTTTAGCCATCTTTAGATTGGTGGGGACAACAGCTTGACTTAGAGACTTATTGATAATTGTAGTAAGAGGGTAGCAAAGTTCCTCTTCACAGAACTTTACAAGTCTGAGGAAATGTCGACGCCGGTAGAGGATGAAGGCTTTAGCTGTGATGATAGCTCGGACCTCTTCAGTAGTTGCTGGAAGGAATGAAAAGTACATTTTCAGCGCCTGGCTTGAATAAGTGGTAATTGGTTTTCTGTGAGCTGTTTGCTTTAGTGTTTGGTCAGCAATAGATGTAAAATACTCGTGAAACATTCAGCTACCATATTGGGACTCGATTAATTTGTCATTCACCAACAGCTTCCACGGATTTTGGCTCCTCATGTGCTTTTCTCTGCATTAACGATGCTCCACATGGCCTTGCTTTTGTTAGAAGCCTGGCTATTATGTTCGCCATCCGCCTGGAAGCTTTCAACCTCAAATCGCACTGCTTTTTCTGATTAGCTTCAAGCTTGTCAAGATCACCAGTAGTCAAAAAATCTGTTCTGAGCTTGAAGGAAATCAGTCTTGCATTTCTACGTCCGGTCAATTGCACGCCCTCCTGGTCGCTAGATCGAAGTTGTTTTGTGGGACATGTTGCATCCAACACGGCAGTAAGACTATGCATCATTCCTGAGAATAACAGTCCTTCTGAAGGGTTGTATCCCACGCATTCTTCCGCCAATTGTATTTTTAGCTGCAAAGATTGCGTTCGCTGATTTCTCACGGAAAGAGCTTGGCTGGATTTTGGTCTTGGATGGTATGTCTAATAGAGAGTTGTCCTGTGTGGTCTGAGATGTTCATTAACCACTCACTAACGCAACTTTAGTTGGATGAAGATTACTGCAGACTACGCCAATAGATGATTGAGATGTGCAAGTGATTCGTTGGTGGCAAAACTACTTATGCTAAAGATGCAAGAAGTTCATTTATTGCCTCGCTTTTTAGCTTTAGATTCGTTGAGACTATCAACGCAAGGTCACCAACCAAACAAATCAACGATACTGCTTGGAAAAGTGTCCAGACATTTGTCATCCGGTAATGGCTTCTTCAAGTACAGTTCCTGGAGCCGGTAAACACCAAGTATGTATAAGGATTTACCTCCATTAAGTGTTATTCTAATGCTGGCCATCTCAAGTAACATAACTCAACAATGGTCATCTATTTCAATCTTTTCAACTTTGTTTCCAAAGCACTTATGCGAAAGTAGATGGCCACACTGCCTTCAGATGATGCTTTCACAAAATGATGTGACAAGATTGTAGTTAATGAAAAGGCGATATAATAACTAAAATTAAAAGACATTGAAATAAATACACATGCACAAGATATTGAATAAATAATTAAATTAGAAAAATATTGCTATAATGCGTTACTGAAAAAGCGATATAACTAAAATTAAGCATTGAAATAAATACACTTGCATAGATATTGAATAAATAATTAGAATTAAGAAAATAGTGCTACTTAATAAATAATGAAAATACAGCGGTATAATATTTATAGTTAAGATGGTTTTTTTTGTGCATTGTGGTTTGTATTTAATTGTACATTATCATTTAAAATTGAATAACTGTGAGAATGAAATTATTATAAAACAATTAAATTGAGCGATTGTTTCATCAAATGTTAAACCACTTTAAATTACATTATGTAACAGACAGAGACCACACTGTTTAAGTATAGATGTATGCAAGCTATATAATATGTAAATATTAAAATTGTTTTATTTCACTTTTATAACTGGAAAAAAAGCTCTGTTATCCTCAAAACAAAAATTGCTCACCCATCATCTCATATTTTGATAAAACTCTGATATTGTTTTCTCCCTGATGTAAAAAATTATACCAAGATAATTTTTGATCTCAAATGATTTTTGATTTACAGTACTTAAAAAAAACGTGGTAAAACAGGCATTCAAGGTCGAAGCAGAGCTTACTGTTTAGTGGTATATTGGTTTTTTGCTTGTACACTTAATGTTTACTGATATGTTTGTTTTTTTTGTCTACATGTACAGGGTGTCTAGCATACAGAAAATACAGGAAAACATGAATTAAGAAAAAACGGGGAATTATAGCATTCTGCTTGCCTAAACCCGTGGTCATACAGCGGGAGGGTGCAAGACTGTAGAATTGCACCTTATAAGATCTCAGAAAAAAAGAAAATGAACAATAATAGCCTTGTTTAAAATTAATGGAGGCCCAGATAAAGCGGTCTTATACTGTTTAGCCATCGTGAGTTATTAACAGGTGAATAGCCTTTTATACAACTAAATCAATATTATCAAAGTTCGTTTTAATTAAAATTCCCAATTTAAATGTATTTTAAGGTTTGCTTATTTCAGTTGCTGATGGTTGATACTTAATAGGCTGGCTAAACTATCAGGACTTTAGTATTTTCACACACATGCAAAAAAAGGTTTGAACTCATACAGGGTTGATATTTTGTGGGCAATAGCCTGCAAACAATAATACTATACTACACACAGATGTGTACTCATTTGATATTCATGCCAGTAGTCAATATACTATAATACAAACAACAACTTCAGCAATCAGGTTTGCATTTAGAGGCTGTCAATGGCTATGAACTTGCCATTCCCTTTATACTCTGTTCCTAGCCATTCAACATACAAAGTACATATTTGAAACAGCTGATCTTAGTAGATTATTTAAAACATCAAACTGTCTAATAAAGAGTAAAAAATTGTTCCAATTCTGAGGCCCTGGTGCTTCATCATCAGGGCTCTCAAAGCTCTAGTCTATGATGAATGCCACTTTTAAGTGTATAATTTAAATAGTGTTTGCTCACCCTAGAATGGCAATTTGGTACTATTTCATGTCTTCTCCAGTACGACTCAATTGTGGTTTGTTGCACAATGTTAACCCAATTTTTTATTGCTTTACATGTACTTGGGTAAAAGGCAAAGGGTTTACCAACCAAATCTGTATGTTGATACTTTTCTTACAAGCGCAGACCACTTCTAGTGAGCTACAAACTTGAAAATTTGTTATGTAGGTACTTTTACTAACTTACTGACAAAACAATATATTGCTGAGCAAAATTTTAAATTTGACACTAAAAAATAAAACAAAATGGCGGAAAATATGTTTTCTAAAAAAAAAAAACGTCTAGTGGGTGAATGGTAAGTCCTATCTAAAAAATGATTGAATTTTTTTCACAGTCAGGTTTAGGCCTCTATGTTTTGGTCCTATGATTTTTGTCATTATCTGGCATCCTTCACCCTCAAAGAGCAAAAGTATCAAATGTTCTACTTTTTTCCGATTTTGCAACAGTTTAAATTTTTTTCTCACGTATATAGTGGTTAGAAGCTTAAAATCTGTTCAAATAATTTAGATAATTTGTTTGTAAAATTCAAATTTTGTACATTTGCTGAAAAAAACTTGTTACTGACTGTGAATTTTGAATTTATTTTCAAGACAAGCTCAAGTTACGGGACCTACCACCACCGTCAAGCAGCATCGCATACACTGTAAATGTTTGCCCACTTCTAGATGAGCTAGAAACGGAAATTCGGTATGTAGATTTACCTTTCTAAAACTCACGGTGAAAAAAATTGCCAAACCCCAAAATTTTTAAATTTTAACCACCTAAAAAAAATAAAAGCTAAAATAGTAAACCCTTAACCCTCAAATGCTTCAAGCAGAACCCGCATTCCAAGCAACTGAACCTGAAGGAATGCAAGGTCCGCAAAGCAGTGCTCTTATATTTAGCTGACCAGTGTTTTAACAAAACAGGTTCATCATAATTTTGCTCTATTTTTCATTTGATCCGGCGGAAGCAAGACAACTCCATGCTTATGTGGACTATCCAATGTCAACAATTTAGTGTACTGATATTTGGTGAAAAGTATAAGCGGTTTATTTGGTGTTTAATAATTATTGTGAATAATGTGAATATGGATTGGTATAGCCTAATGATGAGATAGAGTAAACGAATTAATTAAATTGAAATCGAGTATTTTATAATTAGCAGAGTATTATCTCTAGCACATAATTAATATCCGTCTATTGAATGATCCAAAAATGACCTAAAATGTGTTATTTGGCTCAAAATTTTCACAATTTTCGAGTCTCCGGTGTTGTTTCCTGGTTTGTGAGGGGTTACCCCAGAACCCTCGTGTTACTAGCTCAAGAATCTCCGAAGCCCATGACATTGGTGGTTACAAGTGAGATTTCTTCACAGACCTTATCAGTATTAGCTAAGAAATTGTAGTCGCATTAATGCTAGAAGTTGTTGGGGTAATTTTGCATATACCATGAAGGGCAGTCTGGTATTACCTT
>CM032062.1:45226928-45288768 GCA_018831715.1 Matsumurasca onukii | reverse complement strand
TGATTAGCAACCCTCAAACAAAGTTTCACCGCCATAGCTTCAGCGGTTGAGTTATAAGCGGTCTAAAATTCCTTAAATCGTTAAAGTGCCCACTTTGGCCTCGCTATTTATTTTGTGGATGTTGTATGGTAATAAAACATAACTAAAGACACACTGCGCAATGGGCTTAACCCTAAAACGAAGTTTCACCGCCATAGCTTCAGTAGATTCTGAGTTATAAGCGGTCCAAGATGCCTTAAAAGCGTTACAGACAGACAGACAGACAGACAGACCGACAGAATTTTTTTGACACCAGTTTCGGTCTATGCAAATTATATGAACACAAATAACCAAAACTGATGGATTCTTTGCAATGTACAGACAAAGTCTTATTTTATTTATATAGATTAGTTATTATGTTTCTCTACCTTGTCATTTCAATCATACTTATTACTTACAAATAGTTTTTCTTTTGATCTCTGCATTATTTTTCCTTCAGCCTAGAAAGCTTCTGTTACTTTATTAGACATCACTTTATTCTCCTTTGGCCTTTAATCTGGCTATTTATTTTACCATACCATTGCAGATAGTTGAATTTATTTAAATGTCCTTTTTCCTTAGTCTTTTCGTACAACCAACTTTGTATGTATAACTTTACAAGATGTATTGTAGATGAACATTTAAAATGAATAAAGACTATTCAGAAATCAATTAAATGAGAAAAGGTGCATTAAAACAATAGTAAACTAATAGAAAATATTTATTTACAACATTAACAAAGTTCAAAGAGCAAAATAATTTTTTGATAAAGAAATCAAATAACCATGCTGTGTTTACAGCATTATAAGGAATAATTATTAACCAACTCTTCAACTCAGCTATGGTTTCTTGGCCACCGCTGACATTACATGTGTACATAGATGGTTGCAACGGACGGAAAAAGATTGCTTGTCAGCTTATTCTTTGAGTAAAGGCACACCAACATCCATTCATTTTCTAAAGAAACAAAACTTTTGGTAGCCAGATGTGACAGAGTTAATTGTTGGGTGGTTTTAAAAATCCAAGCTGACATTTTCCTCTGCACTTACCCTTAAGACTAATATTCTAAATTGATCCGGCGTTCATGCATTTGGAAACAAGTTATGGAATTTGGAAACAAGTTATGATATTTGAAAAGAGTCATGTGTTAAATGTCTAAATTTGAGCATTTAAAACAACCTACTTACAAATAGCATTATTTAATCCTTTTAAAAAGCTGGTGGCACAAGAAAATATGGGTGACTGACCAAAATTTCATCCATCCAGTGAATATTTGTAGTCAAAGTTTGTTTAGTCAGTCCAATCCCCATCCGTAGACATATGTAATACATGTATCGGCTGCCTTAAGGTTACTACTTTGAATCTTGTTAAATTATTTGAACATCATTTATACTTTACAGATGCACAGCAACATTTGTGACCCTTGTATTCATAGAACTTTTCTCTTGACGTTTCTTTTTCTTCTTTAAATGCTGCTGCATTCAGTTTTCTTTCAACTCTTAGCTCCTGAAACAAATCATGTTTAGATATCACGACTCTAATAGTTTTCACCTTTCAAGAGTGATTTTGGGGTCAAGGGGTTTGGAGTCTCAGGACAGCCAAGGCTGCTTAGATTTAGTAACCTGGCGATTTCTTCACAACCAGAGGTGCTTCACACCCAAGACCGTCCGGAAGAGCTGTGGTGGGGGCAGCCTCACATACAGAGACTTCCTCCACTACTGCACTATGCAAGCTTTGCTGCATCCTGCGTTGGTGGCCCTGCCTTCACAGATTCCGGCAGATCTAGGCTGGTAGTTCGAAAAACTCCTTGGTAGGAAAGGCGACTCTTATCAATACTAGCTAGTTCCATCGGTGAGAGCTCAACATCGGGAAATATTGGCAGGGTCCGTCCAAACCCACTGGTTGTCCTATCCTAACCTCGTCCTCCTTCCTTTCCTTAATCCAGTCCGTCCGTCCAACCTTCCTTCCTCCTCCTCTCACCGCCCAACCCTAGGGTGACAAGCGATCCGTGCCAAGGGTGTGTATGGCACAGGGCTAATTGTGTTGGGCCTGCTTGGGATACCAGGCGACCTCCCATCTAGCCTTCCTTGGGTAAGCGGGGCTCTGCTCAAGGCAACCTTTAATTCCCTTTACTAGGTGGGAACACCATGCAAAAAAAAACACAGAAAAAAACCAAAAACCCATGCCAGACTCAGGTCAAGGAAGATAGCAAAAACAAACACTGACAAAATCATTGGAGGCCCTTCAGGCCAGGATGATTCCAACAAAGTACATTCTCAAGTGTCTCGGAGGCCTGGTCAAGGGAGACACTAACACTAACTAAAACACTACGCGGTCTTGGTCGTTTTGGCCAAGGAGACTGTAACAGAACAAAATTGGAAGGAGGGCTTGAAGAGGTAGCCGATTCTCTCTCTTGAGGGAGAAGAGACCTTCTTGGTCCCCGACCCCACACCACTACACAACGAGATTGACAAGGCTGCTGAACAGCTCGACAAACTCAAAGTCAAAAAATCCCAAACTTGGCAGAGAAGAGCAGGTGAAAGCCAGGCTGGAGGCAAGGGTATCAAGTGGGACCCAACCAGGTACCAGGAAGACAAGCGGGCCAGCAAAAGCAGCAGCCCACGACTCCGCAGGTAAGAGAGACAGACCGGACTCAATCCTCCCCATCAGCCGAGCCTGATAGGAAGAGGTTGAGGAACCAGGAGGGAGAAGCTGACTGAGCCATGAAACAGCAGCTGAGATCTCATTGCAGGGGAGGCAGTAACCGTCTTCAAGGTTGCTATTGTTTTCTCTGCCTTTCATGAGCCAAGCTGACAGGTGAGCAAGTCGCAGAAGTGGAGGGACTGCTGGCTGGGTCTGGCAGCTTGAACCTCCTCCAGAGGCGACTTACCGGAGTTCGAGGGGACCTACACAGAGTCGGGTGCCCTTTGTCTCCTGTTCTAACCTGTCATCCAAGCAATGGGTGACAGAATACCTCTTCTGTCAAGTTACAGGGAGAAGAGCTAAATCTGGTGCAGGTGACAAGAAGGACATCCTGAAGGTCACCAAGATCCTGATGAGGCTCCCAGAGGCTCCCAGAAACCCTCCAACTGGATACGACACCAGCTGGAGGCAGAACAAAAAAAAACTTGGCGGACTGGAAGCTGCTGTCGCCGCGCGAGGGGCCAAAGAAGTCACATGGTCTTCCTGCGTGGGTTTGGCACTTTCCGCCATCAAACAAGCAAGCCGTTGCAAGCATCAGCTTGTGGAAAACCACCATCCGAGTCCTTCGTGGAGGAGAGAAGCGGGGACAAGGATGGAGAGCAGAGTTCTACAAGTAAACCTCCACCACAGTAAGGGCCTCGCCACCTTCTGGAGACGTTTTCCTCTGGCAACTCACCTCGCCCTTGTCCAGGAGCCTTGGCTTCATGGGGCGGATAGCGGGATTGGCAGATGCCAGAGGTAAGATAATCTATTACAATAGTGCGAATAATCCAAGAACTTGTATTGTTGTAAAAAGAATGTCAGTGTTTGCCTCTAATGGAATTTTGTTCCAGGGACATGACCACTGTGGAAATTTGCTGAGTCAGGGGATGTGAAAAGACTGGTCATCAGCTCTGCATATCTTCCATCACTCCAGGGAACCTTCTCCTTCACAAGAGCTACAACATCTTGTGGAGAAGACACAGAGCAGAGGGTGCCATCTCATAGTGGGCTGCGCCAATGCTCACAACAAATTGGATGGGGCAGCTCCAATACTAACCTTAGAGGTGAGTATCTCATGGAGTTCCTCATGGCAAATAACCTAGAAATAATGAATGTCGGTAACACTCCACGTTTGAAACAAAACTAGAAGCGAAGTAACAACATAACTTTTTGTTCAAGTAAAACTAGCAAGTTCGTGGCCGGTGGAATGTCCTAGAACAAGCCTTACTTTCGATCATAAGTACATTCAGTTTAAACTTAATGCAAGTAACCACAAAACATCCTATAGAAATCCTAAAACAACTGACTGGGACCAATACTCTAGTCAGTTGACAGCTATGACTAGATCGATGGCTGGCAGGATTCAGAGTGTTTTGGACTTTGAACATGTAGCCTCATCTCTGAATAAGGCAATGTTAGACTCATTCAATGACTACTGTCCTCTGCAAACCAGGAAAGGTAGATCCACTATTAAATGGTGGACTGCGGATCTAGACCGACAGAGGAGAGTTGTCAGAAAAACTTTAACCGAGCCAGAGCTATGGTACCTGGGAAGCCTATCATGCTAGCCTTACAAGTACAGTAAGGCTATTAGGAAGGCAAAATCGGATTAAGTGGTTCAAGTTCACCAGCGTGTGAGCGGAATCAAGGAGACAGCAAGGTTGTGCAAGTTCATGGCCTGGAACTACAATTCTCATCGGTTAAGCTAAAGAAACCAAATGGAGAATATACTGAGTCTGGTGATGATACTCGACCTTCTCCTCGAGACTCACTTTCCAGACAGTACTCAGGCTTACTTGCTGGACAATTATGGTCACCTGGATAAGGGTCAAAGCCGTAGGCCGCCGAAGGGACTGGAACTTGGCCAACAAAATTGTTACACTCTCAAGGCTCAAATGGGCTCTAAGTAAATATATAAATCTCCTGGGGGGTTGGAATCTATCCAGCAATGCTACAGCATGCATCCGACCCAGTACTCAGGCTGATATGCGAACTCTGCAGAGCCAGCGTGGCCTGGTCACATACCACTGGCATGGAGGGTAAGCAGGGTGGTCTTTATCCTAAAGGGGTAAATCAGACTATAGTCAGGCAAAGTCTTTCACCTATCAGTCTTTCATCATTTCTTTTAAAACGGTGGAAGGCTAGTACCTCAGGGACAGGGTGCTGCTAGGTCAACCCTGCATAGAAACCAGCATGCCTACCAATCTGGCAGGTCATGCATTACGGCACTCAATGAATTGGTCAGCAGGGCAGAGGGTTCTTTAGATAATAGAGAGCTGGCACTCTGCTTTCCTGGACATTGAAGGGGCTTTGACTTGAGCACCTCACACAGGTTATCATGGAGAAAGCCAGTAAGGGGTACCACTAACTTAAGTAAGTGGATACAAATATGCTCGCAACAAGAAGGGTCCAATCCACTACTAAACGTCACCAGGTCTCTACCACAAGAGGTTGTCCGCAGAGAGGGGTTCTTTCCCGCTCTTGTGGAATCTGGTGGTGGATGATCTTAACGCTATTATCACAAACAGGAACTTTCATTCAGGGTACGCTGATGATATAGTTCTCATGGTTCAAGGCAAGTTCATGAACGTAGCAGATGTAATGAACAATAGCCTAAGACAAGTTAGTGAATGGTGTAGGAAGGAACAGCTTAAAGTTAATCCTACCAAAACCGTTATACTTCCAATTACTGTATTAGGAACCTGACTAGAGCTCGACGGATCCGATTAACACTTTCAGACAGCACGAAGTACCTAGGCGTGACCTTGGATCGCAAACTTACGTGGAACCTACACTTAAAATCGGTTTACAGAGCAAGCTGGTCCTCTTAGCAACCAGACGTTTTATAGGAAAAATTGGGGACTCAAGCCTCACATGGCTTTGGCTTTACAAAGCAGTAATAAGGCCCCAGATCACTTACGCTTCTCTATTTTGGTGGACCAAAAGCCAGGCAGAGTACCGTGAAGAAACTTAGCAGCCTGCAAGACTGGCATGCTTAGGAATCACCGGTTCACTTTACAGCGGGCTAGAGGTATTGCTAACTATAACCCCAAGACCCCTAGACGGGTCCGACTGTTCGGACATGTGGGAGCATTAGACTCCTTCCGAGGAACCGCTCCTCACTATGAGGTCTGACTATATGGAGGGCAATACCTCTTTGTAAAACCTTACACACAGCATAGGATCACGCTACAGTGGTCAACTGACAAATCTCTTTTACTATTAATAACTGTAGGGTCTGGTACACAGGCGGTTCATTGATAGAAGGAAAGGCTGGCTACGGGGCACACAGTCCGCCCAGGTGTAATCTCTCAGGTAGCTTGGGAGGCTTTTGTACAGTGTTTCAACCAGAAGTCTTAATCCTTACTTGCACCTATATAGAGTTATCTGTTGGTACAAGGGATAAACATATCTTAATCTTTTCAAACAGTCAGGCTGCCCTCAGGAGCTGGACTGTCCACTATCAACTCCTGCATTGTCGGGAATGCTCAAGCGCTCGGGCTCTAGCAGCTGTAGCAATGTATGCGGCTTGAATGGATACCGGGGCATCAAGGATTCAAAGGGCGAAAAGCCGATCTGCTGGCTAGAAAGGGACTGCCTTTTGCCGGTCCGAACTGGCGGTAGGAATCAGTCCCTCTTGTCAAAACTATGCTAGCCGATAGGGCAAATGCGCGACACACGATGGGCTGCTACCATGCCAGGAACCCGCCAAACTTTTAGTCAAATCCATCAAGGATTTACCAAACATCTGACCAGTCTTATCGCCAGAACATCAGACTGGTAATAGCTTATATCACAGGGCATGGGCACTTCAGAAATCACCTAGCAAAATGGGTCTCTACACAGGAGATACCAGATGTAGGCTATGTGATATCCTGACTCCATAAAACACATTCTTATTCCCGAGGCCAGGAGAGGTCTTCTAGGGTCTGAGTGGCAGGAGGTACACCCATCAGAATTGGGTAGCGATCCTCGAGCTTTGCAAGCAAATGGGGTGGGGCTGCGTAATTAGGAGAAAAGGGAGCCAGCACAATAAACCAAAGGGTTGGCGATGCTGGTCCTGAACCACTAATTTTCCCCATCCAATTAAATCTATCTAGATATCTGACTTTAATAGTTTTCACCTTTCAAGAGTGATACTGACAAGTTGAATAGTCTTCCTGGTCTTTATGATTAATTTCTGTGTTTGTATGATTAAGACCTGAAGACTAAAGTTTAAAATAAGCCTCGAGTTGTGAACCTAAAGCATTATAGGGTGTGCAATAGAAGAATTTGAAATTGAAGGGTTAATTTATACATGTAACAAAACACCCTCAGTTCTTATGAAAATGTAGGCAAATTCTCCTCGAGCAAATTTTATTGTAAAATGGTTTTAAATGAGGGTTTTTTGAGTGTATAATTATATGAATGCCTTCAGTTTCTTTGTAACAAAGGTCACTTACCTTCCTGTACTGTTTGAGAGCTGACTTCCTCTGTTTCTTCTGCTCGGGGTTTCCTCCTTGTTGCCACGGATAGTGAGCTCAGAGCTGAGATAATGGAAGTGGGTCCTCTACTCTCAGTGCCTCCTAGCCTTGTCTTCCTTCAGTCAGGCGATTGTTCTCAGCCACCGCATCCCTGTGCGCCCACTCACTGATCCTGTTTGTCTGTGAAATAACTATTACAAATCAACATTTGACAAAAGAAGCAAAAATATATTAACCCTTTGTCCCCTACTGGGATTTTAACCATCACACAGCAAAAAAGCTACATACTAAAAAAAATCTCTATGTAAAAAGACAAGGCTAATTATAGTTCTCCTCTTTTCTTATTTTATAATAATGAGAATAAATGACATCAGGTTAAACAAATTCTCATACAACCTAGTTAACTAAACTGCTGCGTGTTAACACGTCAATAGCGCCCAGCTTGCTACCTGATGGCTCTGCAAGCAAGTATTCTTGCCTTCCTGCCAAAACTTTAGGAGCTGATAAGGTACTGTGCTTGAAGGTGCTGAGCCCACATGTTGTGCTCTAACGACAGAACTTCAAAATAAATTTTTCTTCTGAAATACTAAGTATGGCTTCTTTAACAATCTGTGTAACACTTAACATACATTTGGAGATGTTACTATTCACATTAAGTTTTTAACAGAAAAATGACATTAAAATATGGTTTACCTTAGGTTCAGTTATAAGTTTCGGTGGTTGTACAGGTTGGAGTAAGTTGAAAGAATGGATTCATAATCCCATTTTTCTTTTCTTCAATGGTTAGATACCTTACGTCTTCTTCGGATGAAGAGTCTGTATCTGATAACTTAACGTTACCAGACTCTGGATCTGGAACCTGCACAATTCATCATTTTACAGCGTTTATACAATCCAAATCCTTTGCAACACTCACCTTATTTATTTAAGCTTTTCAAGTACCTCAAAATCAAAACTATCATATGTATAGAATTATAGATCATGCTCATTAAATTCATCTCAGCTCACTTACGTGACCTTTTTTAATAATTTATCAACAAAATATTACTTGGTAATTTGTTGTGTCTAAATCAAGAATATTCCAGTATTATTCTAACTGTCAGTCAATACAATGATGAAAATGTTTACAGAATTGTTTGTAACATGCTAAAACTTTACAGGTTTAAAAGAACAAGAGTGTTTGTTTTGAGAAACACAAAGAATTGGAAACAAAAAATCTGATTTGTTATTAAAGTTATGAAAACTTGTTCCGATGGATCCTTACCTTCGAACGCTTATCAAACTCCTCCTCTGCCAGTCTTAGAACCATGTCGTCCAGAGGGTTGATTTCTCCTTCAATTTCTTCACAATCCAGAGCCCCAATCTCATTTTCATCATACTCTGCAAACATCTAAGAGAAGATTTCAGTTTTTTGTTACTGCGGTGAAAACGTTTCCTTTACAATCATAGTAGTATCCCTTTCTATTGGAAGTGTTAGGTGAAGACTGCATTTCTTCGTTTGTTTGATTCGACTCCAGTACTTTCTAATCAACTAGAATTAATACTCTCTGGCTGGAAAGGTAATTATCTTTTTATCGTACCTATAAATAGCTACAGGATACATGACACTAGGTTTCCATAGTCAAGTTTTGTCTGATAAGGGTATTTTGTAGGTTTGTGTGAAACACAGTTTTTCATCCTCAGCAACATTTCAATTTGAGTGTTGTTATTTTTGGTTTATTGAATAACCTCTTTCATTCAAGCTAAAATCATTTAAATATGAATAAAAAACGGCAAAATCTGTAAGCAGAAAAAACCAGATTTTTAACTTTTGAATACCTGTTCAAACCTGTCAGGTAAGTAAAGTGAGCTGATCATTTTCGGCAGGACTGAACTGGACATGGAGAACTTCGGTGAATCTCGACTTGGTCTCTTCTCTCTAGACTGACTAGATCATCATCATCGTTGTCAACCTCATCATCGCTGCTCGTCTCCCTCCCATCGCTCCCGAACTGCATCATCCCGCTCATATCCTCATTCCCTTCCTCCTCCACAACTGTAAATTTAACTGTTAGAGTTGTCATTTTCAGAAAAATGCTTGAGACAAGCAATCATGAAATTGGTGTTGAAAACATGTTCTTTATTCTTTTCCAAAACTATCAAGCACACAAAAATTAAAAGATAAATCAATTCAACTACAAAAAACTTTCACGATTAACGTTTTGTGGATTCAAATGTATTTTTATCAAGAAAAGGACTTAATTAAAAAGTAAGCCTGCTTCCCTGTCTAAAACCATTGTTGCATGCCTTTAAAAGCTAGGTATTCTTATAGTAAACTTACAATTCATCTCCAGATGCATTTGCCTGAAGTATGAAATCATCATCAAGTTGGTTGTCAGGATCATCGTAGTTGAAATCTTCGTCCATAGCAGCTACAATATCTGGGTCCAGGTCCAGGCGTAAACCTGTAAATTAAAAGTGTGGTGTTTGTAAACTCCATAAGTATTTTAGTGGATTGAATATTTCACATATCCTACCAGTTATTGAAATGGTTTGAAAGTTACTAACGGAAACAGAGTTAGTGGGATATATTTTTTTTTAATTAGTAACTCGTTTACTGTAACAGATATGAGTTAAAAAGAAAAACACTAACCTGATTGAGGAGCAGCCCTGTTGAGAAGCCCAACATCTTCTTCTACTTCAGAAGCAAAGACAGAAGATGGCAACTTTATTTTGTTGGTACTTTCCTGCAACCGAATTTACATGTACATAATCAATAATGTTATAATATACATTGTACATATTATATATTAGAACCCTTGATAAAACCTTATTAAAGTATTACAATGATTAGCACTTGATCTACTCTTAGTTTCCCATATACACCAGGAACAGTTTTCAAGTTTATTCAAACTTGGAGTGCATATCACATGGACTCTACTGGCATCACTCCTATCAAAATAGCTGTAGTTCTGACATTAACTCAGGAAGAGGTAAGTCTAATAGTGCTCTAAGTTGGTTACTTTCTCAGATTTTTATTAAAGTCAAAATTTAACACGATCCTATTTTCAATTTTGCATTTTCAATACAAGAGTAATGTAATGTTCAAGAGATACTTTTAGGTAGCTGCCTTATTTCAAGTCAATCTTGCCTAAAGTTGTGTAATTAAAAGTAGCAAGTGATGCGATACTATTAACTATGAATTTTTTTAAAAACAAATTGAAGATTAAACTAGTACAAAATTTATATTGTTTAATTATATGTTTAATGTTTTAATTATATGTTGTTAATTGTCAATGCAAAATTCTTTTGTTCATGGCAATAAAATATTACTATTATTTCTGACATAAGAATACATTTGTTTAATAGTTACATTAAAATTAAGTTGTTAAGCAAATTCGATATAGATCTAATGTTATTGAATATATATTTTTATTTATTATTATTATTGTTTTTATATTTTTTTTATGTAACTTAACAAGGGACAAACCCCTAATTAAGTGTTAAGAGTATTTAAATATAAATAGGCTAATGCTGAAAAAATTAAGTGATTAGCTATCACTAATTAGGAAACTTCCTTTATTTTTTCTAGTATGTTAACCAGAAAAATGATCTAACTCTGGATGTTGCTAGAATAAGATAATAAGGCTGTGCCGTTCAAGATATTTTTGTATGGGAAGGAGTTTGACTTTACCATTACTATAACATATACCAGGATTTATTTTATTAGAAATCTGACTCTGGGGTCTCAGAATACAATAGTCGTCTGACACATTTTGTAGCAAACAAGGCAAAAATAGGAAACTATGAACCCACTTTCAAAGTACAAGGACAGGTGGATCACAGGATCGGTAGTATTTATGCAAGTATTGGTACTTGAGCAACAACCTTTTTTTGATAAATACACTTTGTTGGGGACAAAAACACTGAAAGGGACATTAAATGTCAAAACTGTGCACTTTTATAACAATAACAAAGGACATTATTGCCAAACAAAAGTTGTAAAAAAAGGTCTCTAAAGCCCTCTCTCTCTACTATTTTGTGGTCTTCAAAGAGTACTGTACTAAGATTACTGTGAACATATTTTATCCGTAGCAAAGCACGGGTAAAAGCTAAAGTGTTAAAGATATTAAATGTATTACTTAGATATTACATTTTAATTTTCATTGATCCACATCTGTGCTTCCTTCTAAAAAACACACTCTTTTACCTTGGGTGTCTCAGGAGCTTTAGCCCATTCCACTGAAATAGACTGAGCTAACGTGATGTTGGAGTAATCATAGTAGATCATCAAAATAAATTCCATACTTTATCTCCTCCTCCTTCTTCTTGGTTTTCTGTTTGTCCTAAGTTTAAAGGAACAATTTAATACAGTAACTTTTTGTTTTCATAAAATTTGAAGTTTCAAAATAAAACTTAAATAAATTATATATTCCTTCACAAATTTTACCTTCTCTTGCTTTCATCAGGTTGGTGACAGTCTGAATACCTTAATCGTGTTATATTTCAGTGATTTTACAATAGCATATTTGTGACCAATAGATTATATCTACATAAAAATCTTTAATTAATAAGTTTATTTCCAATTTAATGAGAAATACATTGAAAACATCAACCAAGAACTTACCTGGGCTGGTGTGGTAGGTAAAAGAACTTTCTGTGGGGCGGTTTCATCGGCTGTCAAAGGATCTTGCTGACTTCTATGAACCAAATGGAAAGTTACTGAATTCTTCTTGTCGATGAATTTCTTTTTATTCTTTGGCTGAAATGTATAAAATCTTATTAAACACTATTCTATCAAGTACCATCTCAAATCAATCTTGCAACATCCTGATAATGTACAGGACCACCAGCAAAGCAATTAACCCTCAAAGATTTTAAGGAATA
This sequence comes from Matsumurasca onukii, assembly GCA_018831715.1. Lineage (NCBI taxonomy): Eukaryota > Metazoa > Arthropoda > Insecta > Hemiptera > Cicadellidae > Matsumurasca > Matsumurasca onukii. The sequence continues at coordinate 45,276,736 of CM032062.1, read as the reverse complement.
GGTTTCATGATTTTAAAACCTATATAATTATGTTAATGAGTTCAACAGCCCACAATTATGTCATATTAAGTCAAATTATTTTGCGTTACAATATATTTAAGAAAAGGGGTCTTTGTCATGACTGCACCCACTAGCATGAGGGGGAACAAAAATGGCAGAAAACATAATTTGGTTCGTAATATATGGACGGACCCCATATAGATTGGTAGCTAAGAGCAGAATGAATGATCCATCTACTTCTATAGTCACACAATAAGTAATACTTACTTACTTGTAATACTTGTAGCCTACGCCCTGACCAACAGTTGTTACTTACTTGATAACACTTTTTTACAAAACTATTTACCAAAACTATTGGTACAAGGCTCCTCACCAATTTCCTCTAATGAATAGAGTGCCTATCCTAGACACTTCCTCACTACACTCTTAAACTGGGCTATATTGAGTTCCCGGATGTTTTGCGGCAATGTATTGTAGATGCTTAGTGTAGAATGGGGATAGGCTTTCATCAGAGATGATTAGCAGGCTAGATAAAAGTTATTGTAAGATATTTTACTTCAAGTTGGTTTAGACTAAGTAGATAAATTAGTGAAACTTGGTTTTGCTGTTTATGCCATAAAATATTCTTACTTCAGAATAGTGTTGAAACTATCATTTTCTAACACTGCTACAGGCTATGGCTGCAAAGCACCAATGGGTTAATTTTACAAGCTAGCCTACTTACCATTTTAATTCTTCACTCACTTAAAAGCAACTACGCAAGGTTAAGAGAACCCCCCAAATAAAGTATTTGGGTTTTCACTTTTCAGCGACTTCTCTATTACGGAAATTAAGCCTCAGCCGAGGTAAAATTTTAGGTTATGTAGAATGGACTGAATGGTTGGTGTTGGGACTGTCGACTGTCAACATGTGATGACTTCCGAACTGGTGACAGTCCTGCGCATAGAGTATCTGGTCCTAATTGAAGGGGATTGGGTTATCTCTGTTACGTCCAAAGGAAGGAAATATTTTGAGTAATAGCATTGATTTTAAATGTGTATATTTAAAGTCAATGGTAATAGTATAAACACACACTAAAAATAATACGCAGTAGAAAATTTAAAATACAGTTTTGTATTAATTTATTCTTATGCGAAAGAGAATCACAAAACAGGGATACTTTCTTATTTGTGATAGTGTTAGAAAAACATAGCACCCTTTATAATATATTGGTTTTATCATTGATTTTAAATGTATAGTTATTCAAATGTATGTATATTTAAAGTAAATGGTTTTATTTTGCTGCGACCGGTTTCGGACCTTGTCCATTTTCCTAGCAGCCTTACAAGTATTTAAATATAAAAATTTACATTAAACAGGAATTGTTCACTTAGGACTACTAATGTTATCAACAAAGACAAGTAAAACCGAGTAGTACCTTTTTTATATTTTAATTGACGCACGACCAGTTTCGGGAGCTAAGCCCATCGTCTCGGTGCTGTACGTGAAAATTGTCTCAATACATAATTATAAAACAACTACACAATGATTATTACGTCTTGATGCTGTGGATTGACTGGATTCTGTTTCCACAGCTTACTAAATAGACTGGTTAATACCCCCTTGAATATTGCTGATTATAAGCAGGAATTAAAAATGGGCACAAAACATCGTAAAAGAAAAGAAAATAATTAAGAAAAGACGAAAGAACAATGCTTTGTGTCCCTTTCAATAAAGTAATTGATAGAAGTAACTGTTAGAAGTACATTTATAAATTCGAAATTCCGACTAAGTTATAGAACTCAAAACAACGCATTTCGAATGATAAACAACAGAACCAACAAAAATCCGAATCAAATGAATAAATACGTTATACCATTGACTTTAAATGTACATTTAAATCAATGGTTATACACAATCGAGTTTACAAACTAACATGTTCAGATTGCGACTTTTCATTGGCCATACCGGAAGAAGTTTCCGTGCAAGATTTAGAGAACATTTACAGGCCATCAAATCGAATAATAATACTTCCATGAAATCCAATTTTGCAGAACACATTTTGAATACAAATCACCAATATAAAGGATTGGGAGACAATTTGAACAATTTAGAAATAGAAAGAAAATGTCAAATCTTGAATTGCAAGGAGGATCTACACATTTATATCCACAATAAAGAGAACCCAGGAAAAAACTAAATACGTCTCCGGTCTCACATAAGAATAAGAAATCCAATTTTCGACAAAATCCACAGCATCATGACGCAAAATAAAACCAATATATTATTATAAAGGATGCTATGTTTTCTAACACTATTAAAATTTATTCTTTTTAAACTATTGTAGTTTAATTAATCAAACTCATTTCCTCCTTACCAGGAAAGTTAAACATAATTTACAGTACTATACTACTGATCAGAAAGCCAACAAGAACAGAACAAGAACAAGAACTCTTTACAAATCGATTAGGAGGGCTACTCCTCTTTTGAGTAGTGTCAAAAATTCAAACTTAACCTAAAATGTATTGTTTACAAGTCTTGCATTTTAGCACAAAACTAAGTTATTGATCAAATTTAGATACAATTATATATAACTGTGTATTCATGAATACTAAAGAAAATTTTTAGATGGTATTTCAATAGAATAGGCAAGTATGTAGGTTAAGGTCATTATTTTCATAACCGCTGAAAGATCAGGCCTAGAATAGGCCTGTTTCATATTAGCCCTCACATTATTAGTTTACTTACAAACAGTACCGAATTTTACTCAGGCAAGTGCATAGGATCGGATTTACTTACTTCTTGATATTTCTCCTCTTAATCATTGACCGAAGATCTTTGGAAGATTGTGTCATACATAAAAACTAAAATTTTAGGAACTATTTACAGAAACAGCGGTAGCAAAATGATAGCTTGTCAAACAAATGTTACGTTGTCTTAAGGGTAAACAATCCCTCAATGGGTTTTGAAAAGCATAAAGCTCAAGCTACTTAACTCTTCCGCAGCAAAATGTAGATTGTCATGGCCAAATGAGTACAATATATTCAACACAGAATAAAGTATTACATACATCGTTATTCAAGGATATTGTTTAATAACAACTGGGAGATTCCACACTTTTCCCGATCAACGGCTGAGGAGGCAAGTCAGCCTACTCTCAGCATAATGTGGTTTGTTAAATCAGCAAGGGAAGGAAATCAGGACAGGGGAAATCTAAAACCTGGCCTTCATGAAGCTGGATTACAGGCCACCATGATTATTCAAAGATATTGTTTAAGAGCAATTGGGAGATTCCACACTTTTCCTGATCAACGGCTGAGGAGGCAAGTCAGCCTACTCTCAGCATGATGTGGTTTGTTAAATCAGGAAAGGGGAAAATCAGGGACAGGGAAATCCAAAACCTGGCCTTCATGAAGCTGGATTACAGGAGCTCACCACGACCTCCAGCTGGCACCAGAGAGGGTTAGATCTCTGGGTCAAACTAAGCCATCAGAACAGCAAAATTTGCTCATGAGACATGTGCTCAATTTCTACACTTGTATTGGCATTAAATCAGTGGCGGCTCGTGACTGTTTAGCGAGGGGGGGTTCACCAAAATCTGGGGGTAAGCCCCCCAGCAAGAAGGGGGGTCCGGGGGTCATCCTGTAAAACTTTTACATTTTAAGGCTTAAAACATGGATTATTAAGCTAAATATTAAGTAAAATTTATTCTTTTATCTAACGAAACTTTTTCAAATTTTCTGATATTACCACTTATATTTATACCTTATTATCATTTCCGAATTATCATAAATGAAACTTTGATCAAGTCAAAAATGATTTCTGTGCAAGAACTAAAGGGCTAGAGAGAACACCCGTAATATGTCAAAAATATGCACGATATTAAACTTATTCACAATCTGAAAACTACAAATAAGAATGAACAGCAGGAAAATAGTTTTTAAAACAAAATTTGTTTTAGATAAATTATTTTGTATTTCTGTACACTTTTCATCCCTTCAATATTAAAACGCACATATCATACTCGAAATGACACATACAACAGAAACACGTCTTGACAGACGACAGGGTCACGTGGTGTCTCATTCTTGTGGCGCTTTACTTTGAAACTAATAAATAAATTTACCATTCTCTACGATGTAAATTTTAATGTATTCCTCGTATTTTGTAGGGCGTTCACTGATCATGTTCCCCTATAGACGAGCCGCAACTGCATTAAATACTAATGTTGTATCATCAGCATACTGAATTAAATGGGTCGAGTCGATCTTATGACTAATATTGTTGATATAAATCAAAAACAAGATTGGTCCAAGTATTGATCCCTGCAATACACTTCATGTAATATTTTTTTATGGTGATACCTTTTTTTCAACTTTTAGGTTTTGAGTATGATCTCTAAAGTATAACTGTTGTATCATGGTAATCTGATTATCAGAAGCTTAAAATGATAATCATTTTCTTTGTTTTTCAGAAGTTGATCTATACAAATAAATACATAATAAATTACAATGAGAAGATCTAAGCATAGGAAGGACCCAAAAAAAAGACAAAGAACTTCAAGTTCCTCTTCAGATGAAAGCAGTCGACCAAGCCAAAGAAGTTATCAAAAAAACAAATCTAGATCCAACTATAAGCTTTTAGCAGAAGCCAAGAAACCAAGACCTGAAACCTTTTCATTTGTTAAGTACAAGTACGAATTGAACAAAGTGTTTTGTCGAGATTCTAATTTGATTCAAGATGTAAAACTTCAGGCAGTTTGTAAAAATATGAAACCATTAAAAAGATCACAAAATAAACACAAAGGTGAGTTGTAGTAGAGATTTATCCTTTGCTTTTGAATATCATTTGACAGTAAAATAGGTTTTAATTCATTACCTCCGTCAATATCAACACCAATAACAACCCTCAATACATATTAAAATAGTAAGTTTTCAAAACCTATTTTTGTCATTCACTCGAGAACAGCTGCTTTAGACACATGCATTGACAGTGCTCAAGTCTCACTTTTTAACCCAGGTAATTAAAGGATTGTTTTAATGATTTTTTTCCCAGGGAGAAAAAGATCATTTAATGATCTTTTCATTGGCATGGACATCAGCTGGTCCAATGGTTTTGTTGAAATAGAATGATTTGTTCGATTATTGTTTATAGACGATTCAACGACTAACTGTGAATATCAATGTAAATCGCAGGTAATTTAACTTTAGATTGAGTGCGATGTGTGTGATTTAATACAGAATCACTGGCAATGGTAAATCAAATGAACAGCTGTTTATACAAAACAATTAAAATAAAACTGGCGTTTGACACCATAATTCTCTTAAATACAAAACATTTTAAAATTAACTAACTAACCATTTTAACCACTCCTTCTACTTGCAGCAAGACAAAAAGTATCGTTCATCACTTTCGTCCCTAAAATGTCTTTTCAGATCCTTGCTCGTTTGACGTTAAACTTGAGCTAATTTCAAAAAGTGTCACTTTAGGACCTAGTAATGAAATATACTATTATTGTAAAACATAGTTTGGAATTTGACAACAGTTAAAAATAATACCAAAACAGCAATTTTATGTACTTGTTCATCAAATTGCTAGGATTTTACTGTGGGTTTTGTTTTGGTTACAGATGAATCCTCACACACAATTCAGCTTTTGACCAATCCCAGATGATAAATTTAAGGTTAACTACTGAAATTGAAGAGTTTGAAGGAAGACTGCCTCCTCAGGATGATGATTGATCCCCTTGACTAAAACAGATCTTTTAGACTTGAGAATGTTTTACTTTTCTATCTAGATTTCAAACAGAAAGAAGTTCAATAAATTGAAGAAACTGCGTGAAACCCAGGCAAATCTTCCAGTTTCCAATCAGAGGTAAAACAGGTCTAAAACTGCTTGGATATTCATTTTATTTTACTTGAGCTTGATGGTACTGGCATTTCTAGTTTATTTACATAAAACAGATGTCTGTTTTAACTGAAATGTGAACTCTTTGGTATTGAAGACTGTGTGGTCTGGCTTGGAACTTATTCACTATTTAAATTCAAGAAGAAGATCCTTTTACATAAATAAAATACTATAATAAAAGAAAACTATTACATGTTTACACAAATTATTAAAATACATAGAGGAGCAAAAGTACATTACAAGTAACGCTTTCTACAATACACAAGAATATGGTATATTTTGTTTTCCAATTAGTTTTTAATTACTCAATTCTGCATAGTTATTATTAAAACACCTTACAGATCACAATATCTTCCTCCTCACCAACATGCATTCATTAAAGACATTTCAACAACTCCTCTATAATTCAGGTGTCAGAATTCATCATTGACCAAATTGAAGATACAGTAACAAGCCTTTTCCGGATTTTAGTAAGGCATTCGACTGCCTGGACATCGTCTCCTCCTAGAAAAGCTAAGAACCCTGGGTGAGGAATAGCGGAGAAATGGCTGGCAAGCTACCTGGATGGGCAAAGCAAAAGCATGAATGGTTAAAGTGCCATTTACAAAAAAATAACACCACCTTTAAACCCATATCTACAGCACTTCGGTAAACGGTGCATGAGGCTCAGTACTTGGACTGGTGTTGTTTGTGCTCCTAAGCAACAATCTCCTAAACTACGTACAAGACCACAGCCAGAGCGTCATTTACGCTCATGATACCGCCTTACTAGTTGCCAAGAAAGATCTTCAAGAACTGGAAATAACATCTTACATAGCTATGAATATGGCTGAACAGTACTGCAAACAAAACCCAACAACTCAACCTGGTAAGAAGAACTGTGCAAACGACAAGTCTACTTGAAGTACTCCTAAACAAAGAAGTGAAATACCTAGGGATGGTCATAGACAACAGGCTCACATGGGATGCCCATTTAGACCCATGTGAGCCATTGGGAAGCTAACCAGCATACATGTCCTAAGGCGAAGCAATTGCATCAGCACAGTTGAGACTCTAAAGATAGCATATCACTTGTCTTTAAATCCCACCTTCATTATGGCCTATTAATTTGGGGCAACACCTTGTACAAAAATATGCAACGAGTACTGGTGCTACAAAAGAGAGCAATTAGAGTACTGGCTGGACTGAATACACTAGATTCTTGCCAAGAATCTTTTAAAGAATTGAAAATACTCACATTGGTGTCACTATACGTTTTTGAAGTTGTATGCTATGCAGTTGATATATTCTGACTGTCCAGTAATAATAATTCACAAATGACGATACACCAACTTCACGCTGATTGGCTCTCAACCTCCTGACCAAAGCTCAGTTTGCTCACCACGCTAACTCAACACTCAGTGCGCATCTATAGACTCATACGGTATCGCTCACTTATTACTCATTTTACTATGAACTTTTATTTCGGCACCCGCTGCCGCATTATTGCGTGCAGTTAGATCTTTACCTTGGTCCACCCAGCTTCCAGGAGGGATCAAGGTACTCAGCTATACAGTCCACTGCTTCAACCTACGGTTGGCCTATTTATTCATATACTTAACAACTGGTCCAACCACTAACCGGATCTCCAGCATCTGAAGACTCAGCTAATATAATCATGAAGTGTAATCATCATGAGTGATTTTAATTTTCATTTTGAACAAAACTGCTTGCCCAAATATACACTTTTAAGACATACATGTTGCAGTATAGCTCACAGTTTTGGCTTTTGCGTAACAATTAATGATTATACAAGAATTCCAATGAACCAAAGGCCTTCCTGTCTCGACAACTTTATCACAAATCTTGATCAAGTTACTTTTCAAAGTAAAGTTAGTAAACTGCAGTTTTCGGATCATTTATGTCAAGAACTATTCGTAAACGTGCAGAATAAAGATATCTATGCACCTCGATCTTCTAGTAAATGTTTGGACAATCTTCCCACTAAAATCATTAAACGACAAACGAGAACTACAAATATTTTTCACTTAAGCTGTCTTTTAAATCAACAAAACTGGAACTGTCTTTACAATATCACTGACGTAAATGAACAATTTGATTCCTTTTATACTATTTTTATTAATATTTTGAATAAAACCTGCCCATTCAAAGAACACATAACTAGTCAGGGACAGCAACCAAGAAAGTCATGGATAACTTCGGGTATACGAAAATCTAGCAAAACCATGAGAACTTTTCCAAATATACTGAAAGCTAGTCCAAACCCAGAAACAGTGGTATATATTAAAACATATAAACGTATTTATAGGAAGGTTTTAAAAGAGGCCAAAATATATGAAATTAATACTCGGATAGTAAACTCTACTAACATATCAAAAACAACATGGGAAATCATAAAAGGCCCTAAAATAAAGAAATCCACATCTATTAAAATTAAAGATAGTAAGGAAAATATAATAACTGATCCCAAATCAATAAGCAACCTATTTAACAATTTTTTTTCCAATGTTGCTGAAGGTTTGACTTCAACAAGTAAACTAATAGCTAATAATATAGACAATGCTACCAGTTCATCAATGCATCTATTTGCTGTGGAAGAAAAAGAAGTTAAGTTGGCAATAAAGCAGTTGAAACCAAAAAAGTCTACTGACAACAATGGCATATCTTCTGATGTGATACGGCAACGCAGATTTAATTACTGAACCACTAACTATTCTAATAAACTCATCATTTTCCATGGGAATATTTCCGAATGCTTTGAAAACCTCTAAGATATCATTTATTTATAAACTGGAGATCCTACATCATTGACAAACTATAGACCAATTGCCCTCCTGCCGATTTTGAGTAAAATATATGAGAGATTATTTTTAAATCGATTAGTTAGCTTTTAAACAAATTTAAAATTATCAACAATCAATTTGGATTTAGAAAACCTAGGCACAAACGATGCCATTTTCACTGTTTAAATGAAATTATTCATAACTTGACAGTCGAAACCCAACCCAGTAGTTTTTTAGACCCATCTAAGGCGTTTGACTGTGTAAAACCATAACCTGCTGAAAATTAAACTGGACCACTACGGTATTAGAGGATTACCTTTATCTTGGATTGATCTGTATCTCAAAGATAGGTTCCAGTATGTAGATATATTAGGTAGTCATTCTATAGAAAGAAAATTACCATGCATGCTAATTCACAAGGATCAATATTAGGACCGGTTTTATTTTAATATATGTTAACAATATTTACAAAAGCCTTAAATTTGGAACTATGACCCAGTTTGTCGACACAGTCATTACTTTTCATTCTCATTCACTAACTCAATTAGAAATTCAAACTTTGAAGACTAAATTATTGTATTCAATCGTTTTGGACATAGCCTTAAAACTAATAATAATAAATGTAACTATATAAATTTTTCCTTATCTTCCATTGAAAAAAGAGAAAGCTAACGTTTTATTGGGAGGACCTTTTAGAAGAAGTGGATCTACAAAATTCCTCAACTTTACGATAATAAAATCACATGGAAAGTACACATTGAAAATTTATCATCAAAATTGTCTTCTAACATTAATTTATGCATTGAGATATTTGGCGAGACATTCTCCAATGCATGTTCTTCGAACGGCCTATTTTGGGCTCATACATCCTCATCTATCTTATGGAATCACCATTTGGGAGGCTGTTCCAAGCAAGAATTTAAACGAATTTTCTATCTACAAAAACAAGCTGTTCAACAATTGAGGAATACGCTCCAGAGAATTTTGCAAACCTTTATTTAACGAATTAAATATTTTAACACCCCATCTATATATTTGCTAGAAATTGCAGTTTTTCAAAATTTAAGTCTAAATTAAGTTTAGGTTCTGATATTCACGGCCATAACACTAGATACCACATGAACTACAGAAATTCTCAACATAGTACAAAATTATTTGAATCTCTTCCAAATGAAGTGGGAACTAAAGTGTTAAACAATTTACCAGACCTAATCAAAAATGAAAACCAACCTCATATATTTCAAGAAAATTAAAAAATTATTAACCATGAAAACATTTTATTTGACGGAAGATTTTGAAGTTAAACATTGGAAAATAAACAATATTTAACCAAAGGAGCTTAAGAACGGAAGATGTTAGCCCTTAATTAAAATGTATTGTTACACACATGAAAATGTATCGTAATAAAGGATTATTATTATTATAAATTAACTCAATCTTTAAATCTCAAAGGCCTAACGGGAACATTTGTCTCAAAGAAAATAAATTTAATTCCATAGTGACAACAATAATTTTGATTTTAAATCACTCTGCAGTATTTTGAATCAAAGACATTTAATCTCTAAAGCAAAATATATATTTTATTTTTTTGTGTCAGAATTAAAACAAAGTTGAAAGTGTTGCTTTTACTAAATTCACTATTAACGATGAAAGTGCTTGTTTTCGCATGAAAACCATCAACCCATGGCCAGTAACCATTACTTTCATGTTCAAACTTTGACTTCGCCTCAGCAAACAACTTCGCTGTTTCCTTGTCTCACTTGTACTTTCAACATTGCCTCCAACTCCACGACCTTTGTGATTTTGCCTCGGTTGTTAACAGCTGATCCTGAATATTGTTATCTACTGTCAGTTCTCTAGTGGTTATTTGATTCACAATAAACACTGTACTCAAGTCATATAATGGACAATTGCTCTCAATAATTAAAGCACATTTTAAAGTCACTTAAAAGGACTCAGCTTATTAAAAGGCTGACTGATGCTTTTGTCGCAGCACTCTCTCGCTTTATCTCCCGTCATGGTATCTGTAAAACAATGTACTGTGATAACTCAACCATTTGTCGGCAGCAGCAACCGTCTTCTACAATCACTGCAACTCCATTCTTCTCAACAAAAATGACTTAAAGAAAATATTGATTTTTCCTCTCAACATTCCATTGATTTCAAGTTTAACCCTCCAGCTGCACCCCACCATGCCTCTGGGAAGCTGCAGTGAAGCTTTAGTACCACCTCACGCATTCATCGGAGACACCATCCTGACACTGGAAGAGTTTAAAACCATCACCGCAAAGATTGAATTCATTTTAAACTCAGACCGCTGGTCCCTCTTTCTGCAGACCCAGCTGATCTCACAGCGCTAACGCCAGGGCATTTCTGATCGGCGCCTCTAACCGCCTTCCGGAAGAAAACTTTGAGGACATCTTCCTAAGTGACTCAGAAGATGGCACCGCTTGGCAACAACTCAACAGATGTGGAAAAGATGGAGCAAGGATTATTTGCACATGCTCCAACAAAGTTTAAATGGATGACACCAGTGGAAAACCTAAAGGTGGCACTTGGTCATCGCCAAGATGCTCAAACCTCTCCTCTCTCCTGACCACTCGCTAGGATCATCTCAATCCATCCTGGTCCGACACCGCCGTTAGGCTGTCACCGCCTCCAAGAATGGAACCATCACTCGTCCTGCTGTCAAGGTGTTCCCCAGTGGAGACAACCAGAACTAAGCTATTTTTTCCTCCCCCCTCTCAGCTCAACTGATCACTCACAAACTCAAATTTTACTCCAAACCCTTGCCACACTTTTATTGTTTTTTTGTTTTGAACCTGTTTGGTTCAAGGGGCAGGATGTTGGAACATAATTCACAAATAAATAGAAGTAAACTATCATAGTTCAAACACTCCACTTTAAATTTCCCCTGAATTAAATTCAAACCTCAAGATAGGAGCACTTCCAGATACACCAACCTCTACGCTGATTGGATCTCAACCTCCTGACCAAAGTTCAGTTTGCTCACCACGCTAACTCAACACTCAGTGCGTATTCCATAGACTCATACGGTAGTGTCAAACTTATTACTCTCATTTTCTCTACCTAACTCTTTTATTTCTCGGCACTAGTGGCATGTTACTCAAGATCTTACCCCTTGGTCCACCCAGCTTCTAGGAGGGATCGAGGTACTCAGCTATACAGTCCACTGCTTCAACCTACGGTCCGCCTATTTATTCATATAATATACTTAACACTGACCAAATTAGGTCAACTGCACAACTACAACACCACAAACAGAAATGATTTTATCCTACCAGCCCACCACCTTGCACTTACATAGGAAACGCCCAGCTACATGCGACCCAAATTGTTCAACCTGCTGCCTGCCTACCTAAAGAAGCTCTCTACAGTAAAGTACTTCAAGAAAGAACTGCAAGAAAGCCTCAAGACAAGACCTTTTTTATAAATTAGCAGAGTTTATTACTTGTTATAAACATTGGCGTCGTCAGCAAACAATCTTTGAGGGGGACGACCAGGGGTGGTCTGGGGGTTTTCCCCAGACAATGGGGGTCCGGGCTCTCCCCCGAAAAATGTTGCTATTTTTACATTGAAAAGTATGTTTTTGCCTCTGATTGAGATTTAATATTTTGAAATTCTACTTTAGAAAGAGGCAGATTTTAGTAGGTAATGTCCAAATAGACTATTGAAAACCAGCACCAAGGCTATCATATTCATGTGGAAAACACTCATTTTATTTCAAAGTATTAAATTTCAAAAATATTTTGTTTAATATATTTATTTGGTTAGAATTAATTTGGCACATTCTTGATTTAATAAAGAAGTAATTTTTAAAATAGTAGTGTACTTTGTTAAAATAAAACATTTACTGTATGTATAAAAATTCAAAAGCGGCCTGCATGAGGAGTGTGGATGAATAAACTGTTTTATGTTCACCACAAATTATTTAAATAGTAGATGTCTTTGGACATCTAAACCCATTCCGTCTGCTGTCACAAGTTGAAATGAACTTGTTTGCAATACACTAGAGTCCCGCTTTTATCCCAACCCCGCTAATAAAATCCGCTTTAATCCAAACACTGTTGAGGGGAAAAAATATATCGATTTTGAGTTGTAAAATAAATAAAACTGGTTTTCCAATTACACATATCATACTTTATGTATTTAAAGCTATGTTTACGCTTTTGTTTTGCCATATTTATTGACAGTAGAAACAAAAAGAATGTAAAAGTCATGCTAACAACACCACTCAAAACAAGACTATACACACAGGTGTATGCACAAACAAAACACATCCACTCAAGGTAGTGAGCTTAATTTACACACTCGCTTATGGTATGAGTCATTGATTGTTTTTAGAACGGATGTCGGGTACTCTGTCGAATCGGGTGCTGGGTTGGGGAGGAAAGGCACCATCGTAGGCCCCTGCCCGCCACATCACTTTGTAAATTGCCCGTCATATCTGCGTGATGTTACCTCGCACTGTTTTGTATTCCATGTACACAGTTGTATTCAAATACACAGTTTCTGCATTTAAATATGTATATTAGTCACTAGACTCAATATATGACCTTATAATGTCAATATATGATAAATACATCAATATAAGTTTAAAGTCCGCTTAATCCAATTTTCACTAATCAACAGGGTTCGTCCCAATTAGTTCGATTAGCTGGACTCCACTGTATTTTCAACTGCTAAATTGTCCAACACTATTTTATGAACATGAAAGTAAGAGCTAGAACCTATATCCAGTTGGTTCGGTGATCTACATTACGTGGCTAATCAGACGTGCGCTCCTCGCGTCTTGTCCTGTCTTTTCTGCTGTGTCTGTGTCTGCTCATGTGTTCAAAGAAACTGATACTCACCTCTACTCTAAATTTTATAGCAATAAAACAAAGGGCATGCAGGTATTTTAAAATAGTAACTTTTGAGAATTTCATTCATTTCTTTTTGATTTTGTACCAGGCTACAAATAGTTCTTTTGAAAAGGACAGAATCCAAGTAGTAAATATTGGGGACGGTCCCTTGTCCCCATGGCGGGTAAATGCCTGTTGGTAAATAACTAAATGTTTATTCAAAGATGACACCACTTTATTTCCTTTGAAATTACAAATAAAGAAATATGAATATTGGTTGTCGTTCTCTGCACCATTTGAAGTCTACAAAAATTATTGAATGCCGAAAGATAGATTAACGAACATCTAACAAGTTGTATTCATTTTATCTCCTGATGTATCATGGTACATGTTTCTTTTCAGAGAAGAGATATTGAATGCAGTGAAAAATGAAAAAAATGTTGTCATAATAGCAGGAGATACCTGATGCGGGTAAATCTAACAGGTTCCCAATATCTCATGAAGGCAGGCTACAATCGAATTGGTAAGTAATTAATAATATATAGACTACTTGTAGATCAAAGGGTCTTTTGTACCGTGAAATTATCCAATATATACAGGATTTCATCACAGGAAGGTATTGAAATACACTAAATACTGTTTATTTAATGAGTGAAGTGTTTTAAAGTCATAAAACCAAATGTACCCTATGACATAACATCTAAAATCCTCTACTAGAGTACAAATATTTCTATGTCTGTCATTTTGGTTACTATCAAGTCACTATTTTGAACTGTAGGGAGGGTTGAAATTTGTGTGTTGAATTATCGAACTACGGTAGCTACTAAGATAAAAAATAGTTAATCTAGCTGTTTAACTTGTTTTATTTAAGTTCAATTTTTACAGCTTGCACCAACCAAGAAGAATAGTTTGTATATCACTTTCAAAAAAGAGTAGCTTTTGAAACCCTATCAGAATACAGAAATGAAGTTACTATCAAATATGATTTGACAAGAATAAGAAACAGGACACCAAAATAGTTTTCTAACAGAAGGGTTGCTTCTAAGGCAGGTAACTACTTTCTAAAACTATCCTTAAAACTCAAAATGTCAGTTTGGTGTAAATAAGAGGTCAAGTTTGTTTGTTCATTACTTCCAGGACTTTAAAGTCCTTTCTACCACTCAACCTTGATTTAGTCAATATTGACTCTAAACTGTCATTAGTGATTGCAGGGATCAAAATGAAAATACAATACAATCTCACTAGTCCGCCCTATATCGATCGAAGTGCCGGATTAGTGGAGGTTCACCAAAAAAGACCCAATTTGCCAGGAATAATCTTTCATGTTGGAGGACGATCCACTTCCTCTAATGATTCAATTTCATTCTTATTCTTCCTATGTCTGTGAATTTTGTATCTGCCAATGTTAACTTATCACCACTTTCTAATCTTTTAAAAGTACTTTTATTTATGTCAAAGTTACGCTTTTTGCAACATCTCATGGCTTGTATTGAATGGAAGCACCGACAAAGTACAAACAACGCACAGTTTGTCAGAAAAATATAATATGTTAGACCAAACCAACATGGCTTTAGAGCAGGAAAACCGCAGTTAGTGCGGCCGCTTTTATAGATGGATTGAACTGCAGACTATGGTCAATATACAACTGGCATATTCATGGATCTTTCTAAAGCATTCACAGTGTCAAACATTCAAAATTGATAGCAAAATTAGAAGAGTGTGGAGTAGCAAAAACTCACTGAATTGGTTTAGGTCCTATCTTTTTGATAGATTGCAGTATGTAGAAATCACATTTAACAGGCCACGCAAAAATTATTAAATCATCTTCAAGTAGAAGGCACCTAAAGTTTGAGTACCCCAAGGATCTATCCGGCCTCCTATTCCTTTGTTATGTAAAAGATATAGATTCTGCCCTAATGTTTAAATTAAATAGTAAACTCTGTTCACGCAGATGATTCTAATTTACCTAAAAACAAAATCACCGAACAAGCAGAAGTTATGGCTTTTGTAGAGCTGGAATCAATAGGTAATTTTCTAGCTACTCATAATTTGCTTTTAAATCCAATAAAAATCTAATCTTATACATTTTAAACTTCCTAAAGTAAAAGTTTGACCTAACCATAACTTTACAATTCTCAAACTATTGAGTGAAAATATGCACCAATTTTTAGGATTATCAATTGATCAACACCTAAATTGGCATGAACATGTTCATAAAGTTTTATTAAAGTTAAACTCTGGCATATACGCTTTATCAAAATGTCCTTCTACTGTAATTTACAAACCTCAAAATATTTATTTTTATGATGTACACTCCCACACATTTCATAATGGTTAGGTTTATATGGTTCTACCACAAAAAATAATATGACTAACATCTTGATACACAACAAAAAGAGCCATTAGAATTATGCTTAGATTGAAGGGATGAGTCAGTAAAGGCCTATTTTAAACACTTAAAATCTTAACAGTGTACTCTCAGTATATTTTAGATAATGTATTGTACACTAAATTCAATACTTCAATCGGTACATTAAACCCTTCTACTCACAATTACAACAATCAAACAGAGGGGAAGTGGTTCCTTTTCATAGATTAAAATTTTACACAAAAAAGCCAACTTATATGGGTTTAAAGTTTCTAAAATTCATTCCACACCAAATTAAGCAGGAAACTCAGTGCAATAAATTTAAAAGACAACTTAAAGAATACTTATTGAGTAAAGCTCTATACTCGTTAGATGAATTTATCAATAATCAAGATTGTTAAAACATAGATTTGAATTTAATTTAATTTTTATTTGTTTAAACTATTTAGTAATGTTTTGATTAGGCTATCGAGCTATTGCTATCGTAGCCTATTTAGATAGCCTATCGTAGAGGATGCATTTAGGCTATAGGCCTCCTATATGTAAAAACTAAATTTATTATGTAACAAATTAAATTAGTTATATAAGAAATTACATTTATTTTGTTAAAAGGCAAACATCTAATTAATGTAAAAATTCTGACACTATTCACATGTTACTATGTAATTTTTATGAATAAAGAATATTTGACTTTGTTACAGCTGATTATACAAAGTTAATATAAAAGATGGACCCATTTTTAAACATTTGTATTTATTAAAGTACATGAATAATTTTTATAGCAATGAAAAGAGGAAGTTTCAAAGTTTTAATGTATTACAAGTGTTTTATGTGGCCTCCAGCTGCTGCATGGCAAATATCTACAAGGTAACCAAACTCATCCCACACACGAGCAAGTTTCCACACACCTACAGCAGCAACGGTACTGCAGATCGTTCAAAGTTGTTGGTAGAGGCAGGACAAAACAGCTTCCTTAACATAACCTCATAACATGGGTGAGATCAGGAGATCAAGTGTGCAGACAGGTCTTCATTTCCTTTGCGACCAATCCAGTGCTGAGGAAGGGATTCATTTAAAAGCCTCGTACATCGATGTGCCAATGGGGTGGTGCTCCATCTTGTTGAAAAATGAAGTCCTGAGAATCTTCCATAATTTGGGGGAGTAGCCAATGTTCCAACATGTCTAGGTACATTATTCCAGTTACAGCTCTTTCCACACGAAAAATGGTTCATAAACATTTGTACGTGATAATGCACAGAACACGTTTATCTTCGGTGAGTCTCTTTCATGTTTCAATAAGGCCATATTGAACACTTGCAATAGATAAAAAACTTTGAAACTTCCACTTTTCATTGTTATCAAAATTATTCATGTAGCATTTGTACTTTAATAAATAATAATTTTAAAAATGGGTCCACCATTTATAATAACCCTGTATATAATGAAATAAGGTTTTCCAGTTGAAACTGCATTTTTCTGTGGTTTATCTGTGCTTCATCTGGCTTTTTATTTTTATCTGTGTGCACCCATTGCAGTTTTATAAAACTTTTAATATAAATTTAAGATGTGGCAATGCTTTTTTAGATTTAAGGGTTTAGCCAATGTAGGATTGTTTGGGATTTTTAAGGGGTCGTGTAGAGGGACCCAATAAAAACATTCCAGAAAAGATTAGCTTTATAAAAATGTTGTCCGGTTCTAACCTCTTTTTAGGCTAATTTTTCTATACTAAAAGTTTCGAAAAGAAAATCAAGTTGTTTTTTTAAATATTTTTAGGTGCCTGGAAGATTGCACCCCATAAAGCTGCATTATAGACCCATAGTTGTAGAAGAGCGTGGGGGTAGAACTGAAAAATTGAATCCTGCTCCTTATGTTCAAATAATGCATATTATTGATGAAAAATATCCTAGTAAGTATTATTTTTCATTTATTCCTTATTGTTTATATTTTGGAAGTATTTAAACAACACTGTACTTGATAGCAAATTAAAAGCCACAACATTGTGCACTTTTTAGCTCTAACTCATTTACCAAGGCTGCATTTGTGAAATGCTTTTAGAGTGAGTTGACTCATCCATTAGAGGGTCCGGAGGGTCCTCCCACCTCAATTTTACTAGTACTGGGCAAAAATTGGGTTTTGTCCTTTGTTTTAGTGGATTATACCAATGTTTTTAAAATGTTTCGGCATAAAAAGGCCTAGGTTTGCTATGTATTTCACAACCTTTAGAAATTATTCAATTTAGGATATATTAAGAAATTTATTAGTTTTAATATTTTTTTATGATTGTCAGCTAATGTGTTTACAAGCAGTTACAATGAAATTTGTATTGATTTTTCAGAGGACGAGCGAGGCGATCTGTTGATATTCTTGTCAGGAATGGCCGAGATCACGGCAGTGGTGGATGCTGCGAAACAGTACAATGAGAAAGCGAAAAACTGGATCATTCTGCCACTTCACAGTACACTCTCTATTGCTGAGCAAGACAAGGTGCAACATTTCTTTGTTAATGAAGCTTTTCTATCTAGAAACAGAATTTCTGAAATAAAATTGGTAATGGTAGGAAGTTGAAAATAAACAGGATAAAAGTGGTGGATGGGGTGGACTTTTTGATTTTGGGACAGGAGTTTGAAACTACTTAGGATTTTTCAGGTCAAGACACACCAAATATTTTTGTTAGTGCTACTATGATAAACCCTAGTAACATAGGGTCTCTCATAGGGTTTGAAATGACATTTCAAAAATAGGGTCTCTCAGACCGAGGGTTTTGCTAAGTGTTACAAAAACCAGAGTTTTGGTACAAGTGTTAATTATGCATGTTAACAACTGTTATTTATGGTCCATAATTATTGTTAATTATCGTGTTATTCACAGTTATTTGACGTCTATAATAATTCATAAGTTTGTGCACAACCACATTTTTCCGTGTTCTATCTTTGTTAAGCATTCTTGTAACCAATTTTGGCATTTTTAACATTGGCTCACTGTAGCTTTGAGTAACCATAACTGTCTTTGGTTAGCAAAAAAATTTCCAGCCCCAAAATTCCCAAAATAATTTTTTCCACTTCGCCTGGAAATGAAATTTCTCATAAAGTCCCAACTATCCCGCTTGTCCAATGTTGTAGGTGTTTGACTACCCACCAGAAGGTATGCGCAAATGTGTGGTTTCCACCAACATAGCAGAGACGTCGGTGACTATCGATGGTATCAGGTTTGTCGTGGACTCCGGCAAGGTAAAGGAGATGAGCTACGATCCTGTGTGCAAGATGCAGAGACTCAAGGAGTTCTGGATCAGCAAGGCTAGTGCGGAGCAGAGGAAGGGAAGAGCCGGTAAGTTAAACAATCTGGTTCTTGGAAAGAACTCTTCGTTCAACAATCTCTCTCTGGAATTCCCCTTTGATTCATAACGAGGAAATTATAATTAGTGATTTTGGGTTAATTAGGGAAAGAGTATACTTTTACCTCAATATCTGAGTATTACAGTACATAACCTTAAGTAAGCAAACTTTCCTACTTATTTTCTACCAAGGCTATTTTTATTTGGCCACATTAAAATGTCTTGTCCATCAAAATTTTCATTTCCAACTTTGTTAAATTTAGATTAAAATAAATATTTATAAAAGTAATGTTTATCTTGAAACTATCTTTAACTAACTAAACATGCTGTTTGAAAGAAAAAATATTTAAAAAATAAAAACTAGGTTCTTCTTTTTGAGATTGAATTTGTTTCCTTTAAACTTGTTTGATTTTCCCAACTCAGCCTGGCCTTTCTTTAGATACGATTCCATCACTTCTTAAACATTCATTTTAACTTGTTTGTCTATGAGTACCCATCATCAGTGTTTGCTGATGTTTGCAGGCCGAACGGGGCCAGGCGTGTGTTTCCGTCTGTACTCCGAGGAAGAGTACGCGGCTCTAGCTGCATATTCTACTCCTGAGATCCAGCGAGTGCCTCTTGACTCTCTCCTGCTACAGATGATCTCCATGGGACTCCCAGACGCAAGAAAGTTTCCTTTCATCGAGCCTCCTCCCAGAGATACTATGGAAACAGCCATACTCTCTCTGAAACAACACGTAAGACATCTAAGTAATTCTTGTTGGATGCTATAGTTTAGGCCTCCTCTATTAGTAGACTGGGACTCGTTGCGTGGTCCTGTAATCCAGCTTCATGGAGGTCAGGTTTTGAGGATGATACAGGTCTAAAGCGGCTCAAACAGTCTCAGTGATCATCTGATGATGCCCGCATCAACTCCCACCATCATTTAGACATATCAGACCATCACCTGCACGTGGTTCGGAAGTCACGTTAAGCCGTTGGTCCTTGTATTTCCATTAGTCATTGGGCTATTAATTAATGACCCATTCTAAGGTAGAGTTGGCCTTAGTTTGTTACAAGACTACACCTCATAACTCATTACAACCACTCATCACACTCATCCTCCACCACATATTTGCCTTAAATACCCTCATGAGAGTGGTCGGCATCTCAAATAGTGAATAATCTACTTTATGAAATAACACAGAATTGTAGAAGTATGAAATATTTCAAGATTATTAACAACTTGTTTAAGGTGATTACATCAACAGTTACCGTTGTTTTTCACCCCTTGTTTACCAATACAGATCCAATGTGAAAATCTGTTGGAAAGCTTTCACCAAAATTGTGGGTGAAATTACCTATGAATAGCGTACAATGTGTCACCAGGGAGCTCTGACGAGTGACGAGAAGCTTACAACAGTAGGCAAGCTGTTGTCTCGCCTGCCGGTGGACATTCCCCTAGGCAAGATGCTGATAATGGGCTCCCTGTTCCATCAAGTGGAGCCGGTCTTGTCTCTAGCTGCCGTTCTCTCAGTGCAGACTCCGCTCACAAACCGAGCCTACAGAGATTCCGAGTGCCAAGTAAGAATTAATCAACTATATTTGGAAGTACAGTAAAACCTCTCTTAACTCTCTCCCGGACACATTGAAGCCAGCTT
This sequence comes from Matsumurasca onukii, assembly GCA_018831715.1. NCBI lineage: Eukaryota > Metazoa > Arthropoda > Insecta > Hemiptera > Cicadellidae > Matsumurasca > Matsumurasca onukii. The sequence goes on along the minus strand of CM032062.1, from coordinate 45,255,863 downwards.
AACGCCCGTGGACCCTGTTAATTTACAGCGCTCGGCGGGCAGCTGGCTGCCGATACCCATCTTGTTTCAGTATTCCATAGCAGTACCTACAACCGGCAGTGAATGGCATGGTCCAAAATCATTTATAAATACACTAGATTTAACATACAATATTCGTTATGACCAAGGGGTGGGGAGCGGCGCTATGTTCCACGTCGTGGCCCTGGTGTGTTGTGTTGTGTGAAGGGTCAGGGTCATCCAACCCATTGCTGTCATCAGTTGAAACCTCACTCTGTTGATCGAAACCAGCATCAACAAACACAATCCTCTTCAATATCATTAAGCTCAGAGCTTCCACTATCACTGTCACTAAGCTCACTGTCAATTTCGCTTTCAAAAAGCAAACGACTTGCTGGCCATATCGGCAACGAAACTAAAATTTATTTGTCCAAATTTACAGTAGAGCAAACTATTATTTGTCGGACACTATTCTGCATGCAAAGTCATTCGCAATAGTTTTTAAAACATCCGCTAGAGCGCAGCAGATGCTGGAACAAACCGGTAGTGCAGATCATAGCGATCTATAGCTTGTGTTCAACAGTTGGTAATGCGGGCATGTGGGCATTCATGGCTTGTGGCCGGGAGAGGGTTAACTGAAACCCTTTTAACCAAAATAGCCACAAGGTACAATTTCAGTAATCTTCATTCTGAATTGTTTATGGCTGGTCTCACAACAGTATCAAGGGAATATAAGGGATTTATTAATAAATATTGGAATAGCGTATTATTACATTACTGCAATGCTGTTTATTTGTGCTATCTGGAAGAAGCCTCAAAAGTTTTAGCTATATAACTTGGCATCTACAGAAGAAATTCAAGACAGTAAGTTTTTCAATGCGCCTCATATTATAAAGGTGGTCTTATTGTGTACTATGATTTAACAAACAAAACTTGTTTACATATTTGATAATCTCAAATGCGTTCAAACTGTACATTGTTGAATAGAGTTTAAAAATGTCTTTCAAATTTTTATATCCACAGGCATCTCGAAAGAGCTGGAGTCAGACCACGGAGATCCAATCACACTGTTGAATGCATTCCGCGGAGTGGTTGGAAGTGAAGAAGCGACAGGGAGGGTCGCAGTGGTGTCGTCGAGAGGTCTCGAGGAGCAGAGGTTCTACGAGGCCACCAAACTCAGAGCCCAGTTCAAGGATCTCTTGCGGGTATCAAACATACTCTCACACTTTGATACCACCGCCCAACTGTTGTAGCAATAGCGGTAGTTCAACTGCTTACGAGGATTTTCTAAATCAGGAGAGCTAAAGTTTGAATATTTCAACTTCCTGCTCAACCACTAATAACCACTTCTTTCTAGGGCCTTTTTTCATGAATGGACAAACCATTAATTGGTTAAAATTTCAATCAAGCAGGAATTCTCTGTACTTACCTGCACAGTTTCAAACAGTTTGGTATTCGCTTCAGTTTTGTTTCAGAATATGTCATTGCTTTAGGCTAGGCTAAGGATTACTAGCGTAAAATTCTTTTCTTGTGGAATAAAAAGATTGCCACAGATCTGGTTGAGACTAAGTAGTATAAGTTTTTACACACCGACTTTATAGCTTATCTTTCCTTTGGAAACTCAACAAAAGATAGTAGTCAACCATGTTCTAAAACCGAAATTTTGAAGAAAATTACAAATAAGATATTATATTGTTGTCCAATATGAAGCTAAAACAACCTTTACCATATGAGTTTCATAAAACATTTGTTTTTCTGTTTTTAAGGACTGCGGTTTGCTGAAGGGGATGAGAGACCGAGTGCCAGTCTGAGCAGTGCCGAGCGCTCACTGCGCCATGGAGAGGTGAAGCTACTCAAGTCTTTGAAGCAATCATTGCAGGATGCGGCGCCGCAAACGCCAGACCCTGAAACCAGACACTTGGGTCATCGAGGACGAGGAGGACAAGTCCAACTTGGACATACGAGACATTGACTTTCGGCTGCGAATGACAACTCACAGCTCCAGGTATAGTTTGAGTGCCTTAATGCAGACATATTCAGGTGTTTCTGAAATTGGTTTAATCTAAATTAGAGCTGTGCAGGTCACAAATTTCCAGTACCAAATCAAATCAAATATCTTTATTGTCATTTAACAAGCAAGCATTGACAGTGTCATAAACATAACCTTCAAAAGCTCAGTCTAAGTCTTAAACTAAAAGAATACAAACAAGAAACTTAGGGTTAAAATCTACATCACAGTTAAAAAAGTCATTTAGCGAATAAAAAGGATTGAGCAATAACCAATTATAACATTTATTTTGAACATATTTTCTGTGAATTTTTCTATGAGCTTCTTTAGTTTATTGAAGATTTTTAGTGAAATTACTAAATGGCTGTTACATGTTTTGCTTAACCTTGTCCAAATCCTGACCTGAGGCCAGAATTATTAAATATGATACAGATAAAATAAACACATGGACATTTAAAATAGTGGAAACATTGCTGAACCCCTGGACCTTAACACTAAACATCGACTAGCCAGCTTTATGAGCATTGTAAATATATTAAATGAATATCTAATTATGTGTGCACACCTTTTAATTTACAATTTAGTAAGAAACGAGTATTGAAAAGCTGGTACCCTAATATTTTACTAAACGCATAATAGTGGCTGAGCGCGGTCGTAACGAATAATTTTATTATAATTAACTTGGCAAATATCGGTGTTAACGTAATTTGGTGTGACATGTTCGCCTATGGGCTTAAGGCCCCACTTAAAATAAATGCAATACAGTGGTACTTATCCTGCGCGGGTTGAAGAAGTATCCTTACTCAGACAACCGCCCACTCGCCTTGGCACTACAACACGCACTGCTTCCCTTACCGGCGCCGGCGCGCGTGGGAACTCATTGATGTGAACTTTGCTTTGCATTCGGGCGGTTCAGATTATCGCGGCTGGCCGCTGCACCTACAGTATGTATCCGTGAGATCGTGCATTGACGTCATGATCCACAGATCGTGACAACCTTGTGAATTCTATTACTACATTTCAAAGGCTTGTATTATAACTGTGTCTATCATAGTTGTATTTAAAATTATCTTCATTTTTAAAAGCATAGCAGATAAGATCAAATATGTAAAGATTTATATGGGTTTGCAATTTAAGTTGAACAAATAATGGTTTACATTGTGCATCTAGTTTTGAGTTTGTGATTATACTGATTGCTTTCTTTTGCAAAATTAAAATGTCTTGGACTCTGCTGCAGTTACCCCAAAGGACTAGCCCATATCTTATTATCAATTGGAAATAGGGAAAATAGCATGTTCTTAAATAGCACTCCAGTACATTAAAAGTAAGACGTCTCAATAAGCAGATAACTCTGGCTAATCTGGGAGCAATAGAGTCAATATGTTGACTCCATGACAGGCGATTGTCAAAAACGACTCTAAGAATTTTACCAGTCAAGGTAATCAGTACTATTGATTTGTGGATTGTTTTTACACTAAATACTATTTGTTGAGTTTTTGTGTCATTTAATAAAAGCCATTGGCACTGAACCACTTGCGCGAATCCTAAATCACATTTTGAGTGATTGTTTTAATAGCATTAATGTCTGGGGAAGAGTTTAGATTAGATTAGATTGATGGGGAAATTTAGTGGTTCAGGACCACGCGCACGTCCCTGTTTATTGTGCTGGCTCCCTTTTCTCCCACTACTCCACCCTCCCCCGCTCGCTTGCAAAGCTCGAGGATTCAGCTACCCACTCTGATGGGTGTACCTCCTACACTCCCGAGACCCTAGGAAGACCCCTTCCTGGCCTCCAGGGACTCGCAGATTCAATAAGAATGTGTTTTTATGATTCAGAGAATACCACATAGCCTACATCTGGTATCTCCTGTGTAGAGACCCATTTTTCCTAGGTGATTTCTGAAGTGCCCATGCCCAGTGAGAATAAGCTATTACCAGTCTGATGTTCTGGCTTAATTAAGACTGGTCAGATGTTTGGTAAGTATCCTTGATGGATTCTGACTAAAAGTTTGGCTGTTCTGGCATGGTAGCTGTTTCATCGCCAGTGTGTCCGCGCATTTGCCCTTCGCTAGCATAGTTTTGACAAGAGAGGGATTCCTACCGCCGTTCCGACCGCAAAGGGTGACAGCCCTTTCTAGCCAGCAGATCGCTTTTTCGTTCCCTTTGAATCCTTGATGCCCGAGTCCATTCAAGCCGCATTATTACGTTATTAGGTTCCGGGAGCTGGGAGACTCGACAATGGCAGGAGTTGATTAATGGACAGTCCAGCGCCCTGAGAGCAGCCTGACTGTCTGGAAAAGATTAAGATATGTTTATCCCTTTGTACCAACAGATAACTCTGTATAGTGCAAGTACTATGAAGACTTCTGCTTGAAACACTGTACAAAGCCTCCCAAGCTACCTGAGAGGTTACACCTGGGCCGACTCTCTGTGTGCTCAGAGCCAGCCTTTCCTTCTATCAATGAACCGCCTGTGTACCAGACCCTACAGTTAATAGTTAAAGTGATTTGTCAGTTGACCACTGTAGCCGGATTCTATGCTGACTGTGTAAGGTTTTACAAAGAGGTATTGCCCCTCCATATAAGTCAGATTCTCATAGTGAGGAGCTGCTCGGGAAGGAGTCTAGTGCTCCCCACACTTGAACGGGTCGGACCCCTTTTAAAAGGCCCGAAATAGAGAGTTTGTATCCGAATTTCCTGTAGCCTCCATTTCTATGAAAATGTCTAGGTTATATTGAGCAGTACCTCTAGCCAGCTGTAGGTGCTAGTGAATGCTCCGTGATTCCTAAGCATGCCAGTTCTGTAGGCTGCTAAGTTTGGTCTTTTACGGTACTCTGCCGGCTGGCCCACCAAACTAGAGAGGCGTAAGTGATCTGGGCCTTATTACTGCTTTGTATAGCCAAAGCGCCATGTGAGGCTTGAGTCCCCAATTTTTCTCAAACGCCTGGTTGCTAAGAGCGACCAGCTTGCTCTGTGTAGTACCGACTTTAAGTGTAAGTTCAACGTGTTTGCGTCCAAGGTCACGCCTAGGTACTTTGTGCTGTCTGAAAGTGGTAATCGACTGCCGAAGCTCTAGTCTGGCCAGAGGGGTCAGGTTCCTAATACGAGTAATTGGAAGTATAACTACTTTGGTAGGATTAACCTTAAGCTTTTCCTTCCTACACTATTCACTAACTTGTCTTAGGCTATTGTTCATTACATCTGCTACAGTACATGAACTTTGTTTTGAACTATGAGAACTATATCATCAGCGCACTCTCTGAATGAAAGTTCCTGTTTGTGATACTTGCGCTAAAGGTCATCCACCACCAGATTCCACACAGGAGCGTGGGAAAGAACCCTCCCCAAGTGACAACCTCTTGTGGTAGAGACTTCCCTGACATAACAAACAGTGGCGGTCGTTCTTCACGCTAGGTACGGTGTACAGTTTATTGCGTTTTTATTGTTTCGGCTTGTTATTACACACGGTGTGAGAGTTTCTCCCAATGGCAACGTCAACGAAATTGAAAAGGAAACATGTTTGCCTTACAATTTAAAATAAATTTAAGATGTTCTACAGGTATTTGCAGTTAATCTATTTAAATCAAATAAAATAACAAAATTAAAGCACACACGTCTTTTTTGCCTTTTGTTTGAAAATCCGAACCACCCTTGGTCCCAATTGGTTTGGATTATCGACGTCCTACTGTACTTTAATATTATATTTAATACTTTTACTACTTTTATTACTTTTACTTTTATATTTTATATCTGTGGTGCAGCACGGGTACACAACTATTGATTACCTAAAATAACCTGAGGTATGAACTTGCATTATTAAAAAGGAGTCTCATTTGACTTGAGTAACCTCCTTCTTTTTGAATCGGTTAAAATGTCAAATGTCTTCAATTTTCTCATACTCTTGGGACAAAAAAATATTTTATAACTGACGAAAAATTAATATTTTCAGGCAAGACAGTACATGATGTTTGGTGCAAATTCTTTCTAAATCGTCATTTTGCCCCAGTTATTTTCCAAATTTTCCTGGGAGGGCCCCCGGATTTCCCCTTTGGTATAGGGGGTGTTCCTCAATACCCCTCAAACCGCTGATACTCCGCGGGCACTGGGCTTCTTGAGGGCCTGGGGGTTCGTATTTTCTAAATCCAGTATTGACAAGAGTCTTGTTAACTGTCCGTCTAGACTGTGGGTGAGCAACTGTTCCACTGCCAGTCCAAGCGTTTGTGTCTCCCACCCGATGAGTTACTTTGGGAACAACTCATCAATCTTGGCTGGCGGGGCCCATGATCCCCAAGCCCGGAAAACACACCCTCTGAGTCACAGACATCAGCTGTTGTGCTACATGTAAGTATCTGTTGTAGTTTGGAGTATTTAGACAATGATGTAAAATGGACAAAATAAAACTTGAAAATGTTTAGCGATTATTATATTTGTATCATGTAACTCCTTCACGCCCCTGTGGTTTAGTCCTGATATAAACAAATCTCTTGATAAATCTATAATTTATAGATCTTAATTGTATAAACGCTAAATAGCTAATTTATTACTAAATTTATAGAAGACAAAATATTTGGTTGAACGGGATATAATCAGTTATAGAGGTGAATGTTTTGCATTGGAAATTGTATTTTTAGGCAACAACATGATATGAAAAATAGAAAGTTTTAAAAAATTTATGAGTAAGAGAAATATTTTATTAGTTCTTAAATAAGCTCTAATACTGAACTGATAAAAAAAAATTTAAATCAAACAAACCAAAATTTGAAAATGGTTTCTTTATGTTTAGGTGTTTGCTGGCTGCCAAAGCTTACCTAGTGAATACTTTTCAGATGCCAGTTGCACAAACGTTGCTTATTTTCTGTACTGATCTTCACTCTAATGCTGACTTCACCAGGTATTTGTTTCTCCAAAGTATGTATTGTAAAGAAAACCAGAAAATTATCAAGCCATAAGCTGATTAGCCCTTATCTTGAACCAGCAAAACTCAGTCAATGACCTTTGTTTTGTTTTCAACGTTAAATTGGTGATAGCATGAATACACAGTAGCATCTCTTGTTGTGGTTATAGATCAAGCGTTACTTTAACAAAACTGAAATAAAGTTTTTTAAGTTTATGTAGTTTAATATTGTTCAATGATATTGTTCTTAGTTGTTCTATAATATATTATACAATTTAACAAAGTTACTATTATGTTTATATAATAAAGTTTATTATCAATAACAATCATAGTTCTAGAATTCCTTTTAAACTTATGAAGAATGTGATAAAGATAAACTATAGTGTTGTAAAAAGAACTTTTATTTTATATAAGGGTTTGTAACTTTTCTTGTTCTTCTTTTCTGTTTGAGGGCCAATTAGTTCTAGAGATCAAATGAACCTGCATCTACAGACTACTGTAACTGTTACAAACTGCGTTAAACAAAGTAAAAGATAGGTTAGGTCCACAGTGTCGCAGTGACAGTAGGTATTGCACAATTTTGAAGGCATAGCGTTAGGGCAGAGTGGCATTGTGTGTCCCTGCGCCTAAGCCCAAGGTTGGTGGTTGAATAACTCTTCGTGAAGTGCGATGACCAGTTGTAGATCTGCAGCGCTCACACACCATGCCGCGTACAATTTGGGGCTGAGAGAGATGGCCTGACAGGCGATGGGCGAATCTATGCCAGCACAATGCCATTCTCATTTCTGGCCTAAGATTTGTGGCTTTGACTTACTATCCAAACAAATAATTATAGAGTGCAAATATTATTTTTGGGTTATTTCCTACGTGCTTTTTATTCTAGCGTAATCGGCGATGATTGGCACACAAGATAGCGAGGTTGCACTCCGGCCTGGGACGATTGAACTTTGAAGTGTTATTTAAGCCACTGAAGAAAACCTAAAATTATCTTAAAGTTAAATAAAATGACCATCATCTTAAATATTTTATCTATGAGCCATTGGTGAGCATTAACAAAACTTAAGTCTTGGTTACATTCTCAAAATTTTCAGCACATTTTAGTCTTTATGTAAGATTAATTTAATAATAACATACTATTATGTTATAATTACTATTATCAATAACAATAAACAATAATAATAAAATTATGAAGAATGTGATAAAGAAAAATATTGGAAATAGGTACATGTTGTTGCAGAATTGTTTGTGACTCTTGGTTAGAACTGGTTCGTACCAGCCAAACCTGATGAGGAAAATAATCAAAGCTCGCTCACAGTGGGAAGAATTAGTCCGGCTTCGATTTGAAGGTACAATATTGTGTCACTTTTTAGTCAAACAAAATGTTGATACCCAAAATAACTTAAACGAAAAACACACTATGCCAAAAAATCAATTTTGAGGGATTAAAGAAGAGAATCTGTACAAAACAAAACTTGAGACTGTTAAAAAAACACATAAATTTGTCTTTAGTTTATACTGAAGTAATAATTCTACATCAAATGTAGTTTTACTAGACAACAGCTTAATTTTACGTTTTTATTTATTCACAAAATATTTTTGACTTTTCTCTCTTGTATTGATTTTACTGATAACCAGACAAGGACTGCAACAGATTGGAGAACAGTTTGACTAAAGATCTGGTGGCTTTGATGAACAGTCAGATTGTCTATTCCACGTGTCGTCTGCTAGCAGCTGACATCAAACACCTGTACGTAGGACCAGGGTACAACTTAGCTGATGGTTTCAACCCCTTCTCTACTGACCAGCTGATCAGTCCTAACGAAAAACTGGGAGGAGTGTTTTTAACACCATACCTCACTTACAACTGGTTTGTACTGCCATACTTTTGTTCTATTTAAGTCAATTAATGGTCATGATTTTATATAACATGACGTTGTTCTCATGAATAAAACTTTTATAAGGGGTAAAATAAAACCTTGACTAAACGGCGTAAAAATCACTACCATAAAATACCTTGTAAAAATAATGTTGTTTCAGTTTGCAAGATGATGCCACACCGGAAACGATGGAGCTGTGATGTTTGTGGTTTGCAGCAGCATTGAACTTTCTTGAAGCTTCAACATTTACACAGCCAACCTTCAACAAAAATGATGGTGACTCAAACTTAAAACTAGTAGCTTATGTAACATTGAAAATATTTATGAAACAATGAGATTTGATTTAACCATTCGGCCACTGTTCTTGTATTAAAAAATGAAATATGTGTTTTTGTACTAATTTTAAAATGAACATGTTTTGAGGGACACAAACTAAGAGTTTTCAGCTCAAACCGAACAGTACATAGCGTCAAATACTGTCCAGACTGTAAGAAGACTTTGCATTTGACTTCAGTTGAAATTCTCAACACAAGATTCTCTAATGAAAACTTTGAAACCCCTAAAACTAGTGCAGTTCAAACTTTGTTAAAATTGGTTAAGTAGAGATTGTTTTGAATTGACATTAAGCAAACTTGGAAGCATTAAGTCAATGTGTCACTAAACAATTAACAATTATTCATGTGTGTGGTCAAGTTGAAGTCCTTGGTGTATTCTACTGCTGTATAGTTTGGCACTCAATGAGGGGATCCGGTGGATTGCGGCTTAGATGGCGACCTGGATACAAATGTCACTCTGGTGGCCTTGGGTTCCGGTCGCGAGCTACACCCGCAATTTTGTAATGTGACTGTACGGTAACGTTAGGTAAAGGTCGAGGTTGAGTGAGGTAGAGGACTTTGTAGTCCTAACAGCCTCGTGAAACAAGACACACTTTACTTTTACTCAATACAAGAGCATTGATATTAGGTGAATCTTGTTTCTGTAACAAAAGCGCTTATTTTCGCTACCAAATGAGTTGTACAAAATGCTCTACAATCAGTTGAAACAGAAGTATTTCAGTCACATTAAAGGTTATGATATTAAATTGTGTTTAGATTAATGACTGGTTATATCCAACACCAATCTTTTATCACATTTTTATCATTTTCGTTATGTTAATTATTAGTTATAGTTTGTTTTGTTAAAGTAATTAAGGCTAAAAAAAACTTCTTTGACTCAAAGATCAATTGCTCAACCAATGTAAACAGGACAACCTGGAATATCATTAACAGGGAGGTGTCAAATAAAACCAAAAAGTTAACAGAGAATATTAGTTTAACCTTAAATGGAAAGTTAATTACTGAGCCAAAATGTATAGCACATGTTTTCAATGACTACTTTGTTGATATTATAGATTCAATTAAGTCACCTAAACCATTTAACTGTAATTTAAATATGGATGTTGGTAGTGATCTTGGTTGTACTCTTGATATGTTGGGTAAAGCTAATGCTATAAATGATGTAAATAAAATAAAAGAAAGTAATTACATTATGAATACTGATAATACTGTAGAATTTACAAGTTTGGATAAATCAGATTGTTATGCTAAAAAATATTTTAAGCTAGATCCTGTTGATGAGTATGAAATTAAAAATATTAACTCTCTTAAAGATAAAATGTCAAGTGGGCATGATGAAATTCCAATCAAAGTTTTGAAGTATGTCAAAGCTCCTTTAAAGCCACTGACTCATTTAGTTAATTCATCTTTGTAACAGGATTAGTTCCAGACAAAATTAAAACTGCAAAAGTAATTCCTGTTCACAAGAAGGGACAAAGGGGCGTTTCAAATTACCGGCCTGTCTCACTTCTAACTTCTATCTCAAAAGTATATGAGAAGGCAGTATATTTGAGATTAGTACATTTTTTAGAACAAAATAATTTATTTGATGATGTCCAACATGGTTTCAGAAAAGGTAAATCTGTAATAACAGGCAGTTGATTTTATGGAGTCTATAATAGAATCCATTGATAATCATGATCAAGTTTTGGGGGTATACATGGATCTTTCAAAGGCATTTGACAGTGTTTGTCACACAACTTTATTAAACAAATTAAATAGTTTGGGTATAAGAAACACTGCATTAAAATGGTTCCATTCCTACTTAAATGATAGGAGCCAGTTTGTTGAAATAGTAACAAATAATAACAATACTCAAAATAATTTTACTTCATCAAAGCACCATAAAATGGGGAGTGCCTCAAAGGTCAATATTGGGTCCAATTTTGTTCCTTTGTTATATTAAAAATATGTCTCAAGTTATTGTAAACCCAGTAAAAGTAGGTTGTGTCTTTATGCAGATGACTCAAATATAAAAATTTCAGGAAAACCTCCCATGAATTAGAACTATCGTTTTTGGAACTAGAAAGCATAAATCAATTCTTCAAAACAAATCACCTCGTTCTAAATGCTTCAAAACTAATTTCATGACCTTCTCAACAAGACAAAATCGGAATGAAATAGAACCGATGTTGGAAATGAATTCAACACTATTAGAACAGGTGACTCAGACAAAATTTTTGGGTCTATGTATTGATCAAAATTTAAATTGGAACAGTCATGTTGAACGACTATTAAGTCGTCTTAGTTCAGGACTGTATGCTTTATCAAGAATGTCTTTCTTCTGTAGATGCATTAAAATATATATTTTTCTTACTTTCATTCTCACTTATGCTTTGGAATTGCTTTGTATGGAGCAACTTCTAAATCAAACTTAAACAAAATACTTGTTTACAAAAAAACGAGCTACGTATCATGTTACATCTAAAATTTGATGCATCAGTAAAGGCACAATTTGCAAATCAAAAGATTTTGACAGTGTATGGCCAATACATTTTGAAACTATATGTATAGCGAGGAGACTAATATGGAACCAGTTGAACATCATCCATACAACATAAAAAGATATAGTTACCTTCGGCAATCTAGAACTTTACAAGAAAAAACCTACTTGTTGGGATCGCTATTTATAAAACATCTGCCTGCTGACATTAAAATGAACATTGTTTCAAAACTTTAAAAAATATTTGATAGAGATGTCATTACTCTATTGAAGAATATTGTTATTAATAATGTATGAAATCATGCAAATGTAAGTTTTGTATTTCATATAATCATGTAACTGTAATGTATTCTTGCATGTATGTATTTTTGCATGTATTCTTTGACACTATTTATTGTATCCAATGATACTGTTTTTATGAATAAAGATATTTTGAATTGAATTGAATTGTGTTTTTTTATAGTCAACACAGTTTTACTCTAAAATGACTAATAACTTGTCAATCTATAAGTGTAAATAAATGTGTATCACAAAAATGTTATTTTCTGAACCCCAATACATCTTCCATTCACTAAATATGTTCTGTGACTACTGTGAATTTCTCAGTTGGGTTTTTTTATTTTCAGGCTAATTTAATAAGATACATCTTTGTTTCTTGTGTTAGAACAGAATATCTTTATTACAACAAATACCTTCACATTACATGAAATGTTGAAAAGGTTTCTTGTCATTGTTTAAACTACACTGTATAGTTAAGTAGTAAAGGCTAAGCTGCAACTAAAGAGAATCATTAAGAAAATCTATAACTTTAGAATAAGATTTTGCAGTTAAAATAAGTCTTACTTTTTGTTGAAAATTATCTCTTGACTAGGATTTGAAATAGAGTTGTACAATATAAAACTCATATATTGAGGTGTTCATTCAGTGTTTCCATGGTTTAAAGCACCCTTCGTACTCCTTAGCCTGAGTGGCTGCACGCTCCATCTCACATCTGCCATTTCACTTCTTAAATTTTTAATTCACGGTAACATGTTTCTTTTCATTTAGGGATCAGAAAAAAGTCACATGGGCAAGATTTGAGGAGTGGTGGAAGAGGTCATGCTGGTAATGTCAAAAACTAAGCAAAAGATGTTTGCCCAGGCAAGCATTGTCATGGTGAAAGAACCGGTCTCCAGATCACCACAATTCATGTCTTTTTTCGTTAGTTGAAATTCGGTTCACTGAACTCCAACTCACTCCAGACAGCAAAGAGGTATTCTCAATGGTCTTCTCGCATTACTGACAGATTTTCTGAACATTATCAGTCCGAGAAGTTGAAGGTCGTCCGGGACGAGGCTTGTTTTCAATCGACATGTGACTATCATTGAATTCAGGAAAAACACTTGTTCACTCTAGTTTTGTTGAAAACATCGTCTTTGTAAGTTTTTTCAATCATTGCAACAATATCCGGCGAGTTCTTACCAAAAATCAAGCTAAATTTCCCTGCCGTGTTGTTCATTTAATAACACCATCACAACAAAAATGTGAAACCTAATTGTTCATTAATGTTAATGCCTATTAGATATTGTTGTAAGCTTTGAGACAGCGCCCGAGATCACTTCATCCATACGCTTTCTACACCACACTGAATATAATGCTTCGCTTTGATGAATATGAGGTTCAGGTTAAAATTGGCAGTACGGAAAATTCATTAAGAGGACTAAACCGAGAAGCCCTTAAAAACAAGCTGCCACTATGACAATACAAGTCAGCTGCTTTTAGTGAGAGTCTCATTTAGGTGGTCAGTGAACACAACTAGGACTGGACTAGAGAGTGTATATTGCAAGAGACTCCTGAAGGTGTCTCTATTTAACACTTTGAAGCCGAAGCCTGAATCTTGCTAGAGCTGTGTGATGAACTAGTTACAATCATTGCTACTATAGCGCTAGTGTGCCACGCAAGCTTGATCGTTGACAGACAGCTTCTACTAGGTGTGAGAATGGCCGAGCTGGCAATTTAGGTCACGCAGTTGTTGCAGGTTTAAATCCTGCAGCAGGAGCAATCCTGATCCATATTAAGCTTACTTACATGTTGTTTCATGAAGGGGAGGGCTCACATTAAATAAACGGCGATTGGCACAAGTGGAAGTTGGCGTACGGAAGGCGAGGGGCGACGGGGAGTGGTTTTTATATGGATGGCTCAAAACACCTGTTTTGCTACTGTGACGATCAGTCACAAAAATTCAATGCATTTAGGTAACCTAAGTATTTATTAATTGTTTTCAAAATTTCAATGCATTGGATGTTAACAGTAGGAAGAGTGTGTGTGTGGTAACGCTGACGTAATGTTTTAAAACACGCCTGGTATATGTAGGCCAGTTCACTGTACACAGGCAGTAGGACAGTTGTGTTCCAAGTGAGGGACGACTGACCTCAAGGCCAGAGGTAAGGCCATAATCTTATTATTTGTCTTGTTGGTTTTTAAAAGGATTTTATGTTTTGTTTCCAGCCAGTTTACTTTCTAATCGTTTCAGACTTTTCGTTTTCAGTTTGTTTTATCTCGTTTCTTTGACAAATTCGTTTAAGCAGTGGCTGTCCAGTGATCACACGTATTCCCAAATCGTTTTAATATTCTTGTTAATATTCGTTTTAAATTATTTGAATAAGATCTCTTTAAATTATTGATTAACCTCTATAATTTCTAAATAAATAATTATTGTTCAATCAAGATACAGTGTCTACTCTTTTGGCCCTCACACGTAGCCAAGTGGGTTGCTAAATCTGCCATCTACAGATCCCAATATATAGAAATAGTTCTGTTTTAAGTTACGTGTTAGGGAGAAAGACCCCTTTTCTTTTTAACCCCTGCGTGACAAGACTTTCTTCTTTGTATAGAGGACATGTTTTTTTTTTTTTTGGTTGATTACATTTCCAATAAGAGATTGCAAAAGAGAGTGTAAGAAAGTCACGGCATAAGTAAAATAAACACAAAAGATTAAAATAAACTGTAATTTCACAAGAATTGGGCCAAGCTTCAGTGTTAAATTGACTAACAGGTCGAATTGGCTCTGATCAGTAGAGTCTGGTGGTTGTTGTTTGCGTGAACGGTATCGAATCGTGATTCCACCAGGGCGTTGGCGATCAAAGATAGCCGCGAATATCAGTTGATTTCAGCGGGCGTTAACTTTTTGGGTTGCCGCGAAACGGTATCGAAGTCATGAATTCAGCGTTGGGAGTCAGAAGATCGCCGCGAACGATATCGGAAAGTATTAATGAATTCAGATAGCTTGGAGTCAAAGAGCGAACGATATCAATCGTGAATTCAAAGCTTAGCAGTCTGAATCCCGCGAGACTACGAATATGATTTCACGAGGAGCTTGTAACTTGAACTATCAGAATCATGATTCCACCCGCAATTGGAACCATTTTCTCACAACAACCATAAATAAAGAATTTTGGAACACCCATCTCTAAGAAATTAAACCGAAATTTGAATTCCATAAAATTGACTTGAAATTATTTGAAACAAGATTTCGAAAACTATAAGTATTTCCAAATATTAAAGTGAGCAGTTTATAACAAATATTTTAGTTTAAATTTTCTGGAGGTAAAGGTTAGTTAAATTTTTAGTTTGACTTGTAATGTTTTTAGGTTTTGTTGCTGTTTGGTGGTCTAGGTTGAGTACAACCCAGGCCTACAGCTTGAAATATTTTTTCATGTTTTAATGTAAAATAATGATAAAAATTATTATTGGTAACAAAAACTACAAGCATTTTGTTTTATACAGTAAAAGCTATTAGAGCAATCATGAAAAATAAAAACAAATTAGACTTTTTAATATTACAATAATACCATATTCTATAACAACTAAACCAAATACTTAATAATAGCAAAAACAAACAAATGGAAAAAATTATCAAAATTAAAATTTCTCAAATTTAGTCTCGATTCTCGAAGTTTTGGCTATTACCATTTCGATCTGTCTCGTCTTAAAAACTGCTCAAGCACTCTATAATTAGTGTACGGAAGTTGATTTCGAAACAATTAGATGTCTGGGCATTATTGGGATAACTTGATTTTAGGATGTCGGTCATTGACAGGAAAAATGAAGTACAAGAATTATATATGAGTGGGATTAAAATAACATTCAAATTTATTTTTTCAATACAATAATTATGTAACAACACAACACCACACAATCAGCATATGGAAGAAAAACTCATTTAAAAGAAGTCCAAAATGGATTTTTTTGTTTTAGTCCATTCTGACTCAGTTGAAATTTAAAGGTGTTTACAACCGATGATGATCTTTTGTAGACATTATTGATAAGTCTGGGTATTGGCATAAAATGATAAATTTAAAAAAATACATGAAAATACCACAAAATTTCGGTATTAATATATTGAATTTTAAATTTATACATTTTTATTACCACAGACGAGCTAATAATGTCTACAAATGATCCAGTGACTCGTTTTTAGTTTATTTATTGCTAAGCCAATATAAAGCACAAAATTGGCCACAGACTGGGAATTATAAGTACCGGAAATGTCGTGAGTTCTGGGTGTCATCGAGAAAAATGGCCCTCATATCAAGTAGCGGTATAAATGGGTCCTCGGGCGTACGCTGGTATAAACGACCGTCCAAGCGCTTCGCCCGAAATGGTGATCGTGACTGAGCAGCTGTGCGGTGGCGTGGCGCTCACGACCGGTCTTGCTGAACTTTGCTTGGTGCGTGATTCGATTTAATGTTTTTGGTTTCTTTCTGCCTTTCGGTTAACCGACGTTTCGGATGACTGGGCTTCGGATAATCGATGCTCTACTGTAAAGTATTGTGTTGGAATACAATGATGGACATACTTTAGTATTTGCTTTGGTGTCGAGGTTGTGCGGTGAGGGCTGCTTGCTTTGCTCTTCTCCTGCTCAAGTTGACCAGCCAGACTGGAAACCTCTGCGGACAGCTCGTCCTTGACCTTCTGCAGCTTGTCCACCACCAGCACCTCTGCCTTGTCCTTCACTGCAACACGTCAAGTTTGGTTGAATCCACTGGCATACACACTGGACAAATCTATCAGTTTTATTTCACAAAGTAATATTAAATTAAAGAGGTGAGCAAGTAGAAATTAAAGCTACAACCTTCAGTTGAGAAGGTTGGTTCAATCAAGGTGGTAGCCCTTAGAAGTTGAGTTTTAAGGGTTTTGAGCTTTAACTGCGTAACTTTGATTGTGCGGGTTTTCCGTGCGCTCTTATAGTCCTGTAATATGTTAGAAGGGCTGTTTTGGTGCAGCAAAAAAAGATTGGTTCCCCCGCAGTCATTTCTGAATGTTTTTATTTTCACAATAAATACCATGACGCTGTGCTTCGATTATGATATGCAAGTTGTTTATACTTTCCTAGTTTTGAATGAATGAATGAAAAGTCTTTATTTACGTGGCAAGTTAGGACTTTATAGTCCTCTCTGCCACTTAACCACTAAATCATAGTTTTCTTTCTATGATAAAAGGAAAAATGTTAAATGGAAACATTTTTACCGTAGTATAAAAACTGTTTCAATGGTTGACTTCTGAAATGTCGAGGGTGGCTGACTGGGATCAGTAAGTGCAATAAAAGTTGCCATTTATGCTCTTTGAAGTTCTTCATTTCTCACGTGAGACTCATGAAACTTTTCTTGTTCCTTACCAAATTTTACTTTCTCCAGTCAAAGATTCTGAAAGTTAACTTTATCTTTCTCTGCCCACTTTGAGATCCAGACCTGGGTGCATTAGACCCTTCTGTCCCCTTCACAACAGCCCTGCGTGAGTGAGATGAGCCTGTAGCCCCTCTCAGCTCTACATTATCTCGCCTTAAGTCGGCTACACAGCATCGGACTTTCCCCAATCCAGACCCTGTCGCAAGCAGGGAGAAAGGAATAAGCGAAGGTCGCTTTGAAAGATGTAAATTTGTACATTTTCTGTTGCATTCTGTTTTCTTGTACATTTTTACGCCCTGTACATTTTCTGAACCAGACATTAGATCGGACAGATTGCGAAAAGCACTGAAGCTGACACAAAAGGCGAATACAAATCATGTATGGTTGAATAAATTCATTTTAAAACATTCATCTCTACCTAGGAAATTTTTGCCAGCTCCTTCAAAATGAAGCAAATAGTTCATCTTATTTCTTCTGTCTTCCTTTCTAATAACCTCACACCACATGGCGTTCCTTTTCACTTTATAGCAATGAAAATAAAACTACAAGGCCTTATTGTTAATTTTTGCTAAATAAAGCAAAAGCAGCTTTATTTCTTTAAACCATTCCTTGGGAGACAAAAAGTACAAAACCACAAGTTACTTACACAAAATAAATAAACTAAGCGGTGCGCGAGGCCTGGGGTGGCCTTCGGGGCAGTGTGGAGGTACTACACGCTGTCTGATCACCCAGAACCAAAATGAATGAAGAACAGAGAACTAAGTAATTCTAGCTTAAAGAGGGATCAAAGAAATTAGTTATAGGGGTGTGTGGGTATCACTGTTCAGGTAGTAACAAGTTAATAGCCTAAGATATTCTCAATAGAAATGTAACCAAACACCTCCTAAATTGACATCCATTTTCCCAAATAACCTTACAGCAGGATAATTTAAAAAAATATCTTACTAATTGTCCTGGTTTCTATATTGGGACCACAGAATGTAACAAAGCTGCTTATTCCTTGATTCTACGTGAGCTTTTCAACCAGACTCTTGTTAGTTTCTTCAAGTTTGCCCATTTTCAAAACCCATTCTGCAGCAACTCTTCTTCACTTAAATCTTCTTCTGCAGTAAATTAAAATAGTAACCTTTAGAAAGTGTTGTAAAAGATCTCTTATAGTAGACATTTAAAATTATAATACAAATTTCTTAGTATGGTATACAAGAGGCAGTAAGTAATCGGTTACCACAATTTAAGAACTTTCTAGCTAGCAAATAAAGATCTGTTAAAAGTCTACATTGTAGGAGTGTGCGGTACTTTCGATTTTCAGTCGAGTTAAGTATTTACCGATACTGAACTTCGGTCGAATTTACAACGAAACTTTTTAACCGCTGACGATATCGGTCGTGTTCGTGAGTTAGCGAGAGTCAGAGATTGCATAAGCGGTATCGAAGTTATTTCACCGCGGCGTTAGCGGAAGTCAAAGATCGCCTGACGGTATCAAAGTTGTCATTTCACCGCGTTAGCGAGGAGTTAGAGTTTACCACAAACGGTATTGAAGTCGTGATTTCACTGCGGCGTTAGCGAGTCAAAAAAGCCGGAGCGGTATCAAAGTTGTTATTTCACCGTGCGTTAGCGGAAGTCAGATATCACCGTGAGCGGTATCGTAGTCGTGATTTCAAATTAAAAAGGTTTTGCATTGGAAACAAATACTGCTCTGGGGATAAAACTGCAGAAAATATAACAGAGAGTTGTAAAGTTAAGTCAACTTTTAATTTGGATTTAATTTATTTAATGTTTTATTTTGGTAGAGTTTAGATTTTTACTATTTGTTTAAGCGAAACAAAGTCTTTCTTTCGTTTTGTGTGGATTTTATGTGATATATTTAATGTTTGTGTTCATATTTAATTAACTTAAATAGAAAAATTTGTCAAAAAGCTCCAAAATGAGCTAATTTTTCATTGTGATACGATAATACTCAACTCGAAACTCAAGCTTTTTTTAACAAACTCAACTTGACTCGTCTCGAACTACAAAAAATGATACTCGCACACCCCTACTACATTGAATAAAAGCCCCATAAACGTACTGCAATCTTCTTGCAGGTGGTTGCATGAAGGCTGGCTCTACTTCACCAACACATCTACTGAACATAACATTTAAATACAAACATTAATTATTTGTTCTTCCTTCATTAAATGCATATTTTGGTTATTTAAATTTACGGCTAGCTAGTTTCAGCCTATCAGTGACTGAAGATGGTACTTCAGGCGAAATATCTCAACCTAATTGTGGAGTTTGGACGCGGTGTGAACCGCAAGAACTAGATTATAATTTTTACACCGGCCGCGAAAGCCTAAGAGTTAAGTTTCATTTCGGTCAAGTAATAGATGAATTTAAAACCATTTGCAACAGAAACTGCTTGCATTAAATTTGTTTGTGAGTTTTCTTATTTAGAATCGACAATTTGTTCTGTGCTTGTGATGCAGTGTAAAAGTAGCAGGTTTAGACATTTACAATAAACGTATTAACAGATTCAGTTGATGAGTACAGAGATGTAGGTAGCCACCAACTTAAATGAAACAATTAAGACTTCAATAACCAACAAAACCACAAGCTAAAGGTTTGGTGCTACACCAAATCAAAAGAGCTACACTCGCCATTCCTGTTTTAAATACTGTCTCTTTCCCTTTGCAATACAATCTCAAATTAGCTAAGGTTATAAGGAGGGATAGCCTAGATAACAAAAACAGTATTGCAGTTGGCAACAAATTTTTCTTAAATTGATTTAGTTCAAACCAGTACGTCTCAGCTACCTTAAAGGCCTCACTGTCAGATACTCTTTACTGCTCTCTTTGTTTAGATCAGTTTCTTCAATTATTACTGATTCTACCTACAAATAATAATTTAAAAATTATATGTACTTACTTTCGCCTTGGGAAAGAAGTTGGCACAACTTTTGTTCTGGTCCTGACGTTGAACAGATCACCTTTCAGTGATTCATTGTCTCTTTCAATCTGATTATTTCCTGTTTAAACCTGTCAAGCTGGTCCTGGTATTGAGCGTCGATATCATCTCATCAGTGACTGGCTGAAAATGAGTTTACATATCATTTGAGCAAAAAATTAAATCCATTGAAGTTATACAACTCATTTTCTCAATTATTGTGCTAAAAAGGTTTAGGGTGAAACTAATCTATTGCACTAACAAACAGTTGAGGACTGGGCAAAACTGCATATTTCACTTTGGTCGGGAAACATTTTTACAAGATTGACTTTCAGGAATTTCAAAAACGATTAAAGGCTATTTTCACTCATAAAACAGTTTACACCAGACCTTCAGGCTAACAAACAAGGTGATCATAACCCAATCTAAAAGATTGTTCAAAAATTAGGTAAATATTATCTCAAAAGTTCATTATTTAAATCCCGTAGCGTAGCACAGTTACTGTCAGCTAGTTTACCCTTTTAAAACCTCAAGTTTTAACTTTACTTGCAAGTTTTACCAAAACTGTACATTAGACAGCATAGTTGTTTTAAAATAGTTAGAAACTTTCAAAATTTACTCCAAAAAGCCATTAATAAACTATTTAAAATTATTTATTTGGATTTCATAGTGATCAGGGTCTTTCTCAATAAAAAGTCTTTATTTATTTGTAGTTATTAGTACAAATAAAATTGTGTTGACTACCACTGGTAAGACAAGGTCTAATTCGTAACTATGTAATTTAAAACTATAATAATTTATACTAAATAGGGTATTCATAAATTCTTCAAAAGTGTAAAATGGACGATTTATTAGGTAATTTTTCAGTTTTTTTAAATGAAACAAAGTTGTTGGTCTATCTAATATCTATTGGGAGTTTTTTAAATAATTTTTTACCAGCCTGAAGTGGAAGTTTATTAAACATTTCAAGGCAATGGGATTCAAATTTTAACATATTCCTATTGGTTTCGTAGTTATGAGAAGGGGCAATTTGGCAACATTGGAATTTTGGAAAACAAAAATTAGAGTTTCAAATATGAAAGGAAGTAACGGTCAAAATACCCAAAGAGACAAAAGCATCACATCCGCGACAGGTCTGTCAGTAGCCATCGTTCTGACTGCCGATTTTGTTGAATCAAAACTCATGATATTTTAGATTCAGCACAGTTCCCCAAACACTATGCCGTACAAAATGTGAGGATGTATTAATCCAAAATAGGCTGTTCTCAAAACATTTAATTTATAATAAGATAATAATTTGCTTAATAAAAGACACCAGATGTTATCTTTTACAAATAAAATCAACATGATTATCCCAACATAGTTTTTGTCCAGAAACAAGCCCAGAAACTTTGAGCCTCATGAATGAGTATTATTATTTATACAAATGGGTACGTTTTTTACATCTGAAACCCAAACAAATTATTTTTCATCATTAGTTTTTAAATTTAGGCTCTCAAAGTAGTTAATACAACTGGTTACTCTCTCTTTTGGTTCCGTAGTTTTACAACTAAAACTTAAATTGGTGTCATCAGTGCTGAATTAGTTTACTGGCTCTAGAGAGTTGTTACTTTCAATATCACTACATTGATTTACATATAGAATAAAAAATACAGGTCCCAAATAATAATCAGAGCAAAAAAGCAATCAGAGTAAAATTATCACAAAATGTCGATCGCCCAAAACCCCTTCTAAATTATTCTATCTGCCAAAAATGTCAGTCTATAAATTACCTGGACCATCAGATTAGGTAGTTTGACGTTAAAGGTGAAAATGGATGGTGCTATTTTTTTAAAACATTACATCTTCCAAACAATTATTCTATTCCAAAATGTTTCACAATGTTGAAGATTCAGTAGTGGATGTCTGTTGTGGGTTCAACTTGTTCACAAATACAAAATTTTTAATAATAAATCTTTTTTCCTTGAATTTTGCAAAACAACTTAAAAGATTGCGAAAAATGATTCTGGTAAATCTCATTACTATAACATTCTCACCTGGCGGGCTTTACGTTTGTCTTCAGCTTTTTCAGCCTCAAACACTTTTTTGGCCTCCTTTTCGACTCTTGTAAAATACTCTGTATCAAAATCATTATCTCCATTCACACCGGAGTTATCACCACTTCCATTCAATCTTGAGTCCACCTGGAAATACAAATGTTATGTATAATAATTCTTATAAACTAAAAGTGTATCAATGTTTATTAGTGAAAACTAAGAGGAAATATGGCCCATCATTCACTTTGCAGTAGGCAATCAGTTGGTAGTTATCAATATTATAAAAATAGAAATGATCAATTTGTTAGCCCTCTCTTTTGGCCACAATTCCACAGCCACACCCGACGCTACTGAACTCAATAAAATTGCAGCGCATTAACAGAGATTATAAAAGAAAAAGCGATATCCCAATATTTTTTTAAGTATCGAATCACGCAATTCCATTGTATCAACTAAAAAAGATATTCTTTCTTCTAAAACTACCATAATTTATTAGATGGGGGCACGGCAAAAAGTCGTAACGTTTGAAAGCGGCCTTAGGAGGGTGTTAATCTGGCAAGAACATTGAAACAACTTTGAAAGATTGAAAAATTAACCAAACTATTAGTCAGACTTGGAATTATGATTACAAAATTGTAATCGTTACATTTTCCTAACTTTGTAGCATAACCGTTACATTAAATGCTGTAACAAATAGCGGTGTCGTTACAAATTGCCGTATACGATTATGTAACTAGTTACATTTTTCAGCTTGGAATCTTAAAAATACGCGATTTCAAAACAAGTATTTTAGTATGAATTTCACTTTGATATATGTGTTATTAAGTGATTTTGTACAGTTATACAATATCTAAAATGTGTTATCTATGGTCTGTATCTGTCAAGTTATTAAAAAGCAAAGAAAACAAAAAGTGAGCATCATCATAACCCTAAGCAATGTTTGAATGTAGTCGACTAGTCTGATGCTGGTTTTTTGGGCTGTCTGCATTGTAATTTTGGTACGATATAAATATTAAATTTAATTAATTCAAGTTGGAAAACAAACTGTCTAATAAATGTTTTATTTGCTGGGTGAGGCCTTTCAGAAATGATGTTTCTATCTTCGGACCAAACACCAACTGTTGTTCTATCTTGTTTGGTCGAAGATAGAAACATCGTTCCTAAAACCTGCTAAAAAACGCTGACTGGACAGTTGTTAAATTCAATAAGAAGCTGTCTCCTGATTAAATTTAATATTTATTATTATAAAGTAATTCCTGTTAGATGTAGTTTTAGTTAGATGTGATGTTTGTTTTGCTAGTTGTTTCAGTTTGAGTAGATGTGTACTCATTTCAGTCATTAGAATTAGCTACCCACTTACGGCAATGGCTACCACTAATAGTTTGAATAAAATGTTAACCTTTCCTACTTTTCCAAATCCCAAAACTGCAATGACAATAACTACTAGACTAATATGTGGATGAGAATCACAAAACAGGGATACTTTCTTAATTATAATATTGTTAGACAAAACATAGCACCCTTTATATTATTTTTATTATTTTTTGGTTTAATTTAGCTGTAAGCGACCCTGCCAGGATTAAATAAAAAAACCAAAAAATAATATAAAGGAATGCTATGACAATATTACTACTAGACTAAATATGTTTAAGTTAACTTGCCTCAAACTGATTTTCACACAGTAAATAGACGTATTGGCATAAGTTGGATGTTTCAACAGATAGTTAGAACTAATTAATGAATAATTCAGATTCCCTAGCCATGGCTAGCCAAAATTTCAAAAGAATGGATGGACCTGTCAAGCATGGGTTTTATTTCCTAGGCTATGTTTTGAGTTTTGACCGAGGCTAAGAGTGACTAGTAAGTTTAGCATTAGGCTATTCCTTTTTAATCCTAGTATATCAATCAATGTAATCTTTAATTAAAGTAAAAAACAATAAAGATCTCTTTCTAAACAAATTTTTGGATGAAAATATTGTTATTTAATTTGATTAGGAGCTTCAAATTGATGTGAGCCCGATGTAACTTGTAACTGTAATCAGTTACATTGGGTTTTCTGTAACTTGTAACTGTAATCAGTTACATTTTATAAAGGGTAACTGTAACTGTAATCAGTTACTGTCTGAAAGTAACTTCCCCAAGTCTGCTATTAGTACAGGTTGCCCATACTCTACCTGATTTTGATCTTTGTTGCCCATTGCAAGATTGAATTCACCCAGACTCATGGGTTGTGGTTTGTTTGACTTCTTTTTCTTCCCAGCCTTTTTCTCCTCGTCAGCAAGTTTCTTAGCCTCATCATATAAGTCCTTTTTTTCTTCATAATCCAACATTGACAAGTGCATTGCTTGTTGTAAGTCATTCTCGTAATGGCCATCAACAAACTACAAAATTAAGTTGGTGTATTTTAAAACATGTAATTTTAGACAAAATCTATCAGAATGTTAATTTTAAATCGAACAATAGCATGTTTATTACAAATTCCATATCTTGGTTTGTTGCATGTCTTACAATGGTTAGAATTTTTTTGCCTGGCTTCAACTGAATGGAATTTTGGTTTGAACCCGGATGTCTTTTACATTAGGGGGTCTTTTAAAATCACAAAATTACAATATATCAAAAGCTGCTTTCATAACACTGTTAACTTGGTGAAGGTCTGGACAATAGTTGGTAATTAATAAATGTTGGGTCATTAAACTAAAGTATAATAAATAGTTGCACAATTTTATCCAAATTCAAATAATAAAATGGCACTTTATAAGCAGCTGTTATGTGATTTTGTAAATCTATAAATCTTGCCTATTTGGAGCTATTTTCAATCCTACAGTGTACAACTAAAAAGTTTACAAAATAAAAGTTGTGAGTTAAACATTACTATTACCGTACCTCTGCATCTCTTTTCTTCCAGGTCTCCCACTGTTCTTGTGTTTTTTTCTTTGAATTGTCAGTCTTTGATTTTGATTTTGACTTTGTAGATGTAGATGGCTGAAAAAGAAATTTAAGTAGACCTCCTCTAGTACGACATTTGGTTGTATGAATGAGAATTTAATCCATTCCGGATTATAATTTAATTTATTTTGCATCATAAAAGTAATTTGATACATGGTTTAAAATTTGTTTTCTAATATATCCAGTCAAAGTCAAAATAATGTTTATTTTCCATTCAATATTATAATACAAATATGTCAATTGTATACATGTGTAGACATGGAATACAAAAATAAGTTAAAAAATAGAAAACAGTTTAATGATTTAAGTCCCTCTTGACAATCACATATTTAGGAAAAAAATTGAAACATACTGTACTTCTAAATTTAAAGGCATAAATAGGCGGAAGTAGATGGTGTATTGGTCAGCATACTTGCCTGGCAAGTGAGTGATCCGGGTTTAAATCTAGTTCCGTGACAGATTTCTTTAGTTAATTTTCCTTTAAGAGTTTTTTTTTGTAATAAAGTAACTTTGAATTAATTTCAATTTACAGGACCAGGTTTCATCATCAGCCGTGTCTAAAATAGAAACTAAAACATAGATGAAATTTACAAACAATTTATGTCTTAGTTACTTGTAACTTAGACATGGCTGATGATGAGATTATTGTCGGGTCCGATCCTGTAAATTAAATTAACACTTATACCAAAACGTAGGTTTCACAGACCGCCGGACACTTCAGCGGAAGTATAATTCCTATACTCTCATGCTTGTATTGTCCATTATTTAAGTACCTTCTTCCAACCTCTTTCACTAGCTAGAGATAATATTTTTGTTCTATTTCATTAACATTTGTGACGTGGCTAAACGATCTCATAAAGCTAAGCACGTAGCGCGCTTAGAGCTCTCCGGCCAAAGCTTATGGAAGGTCTCTCAGACCGAATGTTTAGTTAGTGCTACTACTGAAAAAGTTCAATACAATTTATATGGGGTCTATTAGAGTTAATATGATCTAAACCAGACTCAATATTGAAGTCACAAATATTAATAAAATAGGCATGACAGATCCCTGTGGTGAGTTCAGTTGTACACCTAGGCCTACCGCCAAGACTTTGTCCTGGAAGGATTCTTTGCCAAACCACTTATTAATAATTCTAGTGCATATTTTAACTTATTTCTTCACTATTTCATTTTAAACTATTGATAAAACAACATTTTTATACTGTGTAAAATGGTTACACCGTCACTGCCTTCTAGTTTAAATTTACTTTGTCACTCTGTAATGTCCCTCGTTTCCCATTACAACCTTGAACAAAAGCTCAAGCAAGAGGCAAAGCAGATGTACAAAACATATAGTACAACACTTCCTTACTCCTTAGTAAGGGTGGAGCTTAAGGAGGCTTTTGTACAGTGTTTCAAGCAGAAGTGTTGCAATCCTCACTTGCCCCTATCTAGAGTTATCTGTTGGTACAAGGGATAAACATATCTTAATCTTCTCAGAGAGTCAGGCTGCCCTCAGAGCGGACTGTCCACTTATCAACTCCTGCATTATCGAGGAATGCTCCCAAGCTCGGCTCTAGCAAGCTGTAATAATGTGTCGCGTGCAGGGTTAAAAAGAAAAGGGGGTCTCCCTAACCGCGTAACTTAAAACAGAACTATTTCTATATATCCGGGATCTGCAGATGGCAGATTTAGCAACCCACTGGCTATGTGTGAGGGGCCAAAAAGAGTAGACACTGTATCTTGAATAAACAATAATTATTTATTTAGAAATTAACATAAACTGTGAGTCTGAATGATATAAAAATAAAAGTGGATGTTACAAAAATCAAGAGGTTACTATTCAATAATTTAAAGAAATCTTATTCAAATAATTTAAAAGCGAATAACAAGGATATTAAAACGATTTGGGAATACGTGTGATCACTGGACAGCCACTGCTTAAACGAAATTTTCAAATAAACAAGATAAACAAACAAAACAAACGAAAAGTCTGAAACGATTAGAAAAATAAACTGGCTGGAAACAAAACATAAAATCCTTTAAAAACCAACAAAACAAATAATAAGATTATGGCCTTACCTCTGGTCTTGAGGTCAGGGTGTGATCGGTCCCTCACTTGGAACACAACTGTCCTACTGCCGTTAGTAACTGGCCTACATATACCAGCGTGTTTTATAAACATTATGTCAGCGTGTTACCACACACACTCTTCCTACTGTCAATATCCAATGCATTGAAATTTTGAAAACAATTAATAAAGTCTTTAGTTACCTAAATGCATTGAATTCCGATGACTGATCGTCACATCCCCTGGCTGGTAAAAACTGGGTCCCGAAGTTTCAAAATGAAATAAACTATAAAACTGATTACCAAATGGGGAAACCAAAATTTGGAAACAGAACAAAAATTTACAAGTTAAATACAATGAAAACTAAAACTCGTCTCCTGTTAATTCAACTTCCTGTCAACCGCCTGTTGTGCTTCGGATCACCGATTCTCAACATATCGTTTAAAATAAATATAACAGCAAGCCAAGAGTTATGACATGTAACCCTATGCTAATATATTTATATAAACCAACAGAATTATATATATCAGTCCAAGTGTTGGGAAGCTCTACTGGATCGAAAACGGATGGGTCTATATGATTCCTAACCTGAAAGGAAGGTATCAAGCTCCAATTTTGATTCTATATGATTCCTAACCTTGTTGAAGGGGTATCAAGCTTCCAATTTGATTAGGACGAATCTAGGTTTAGCCACCAAGGTGGGTAGCGGATTGCGGGGTGATGTCCAAAATGGGAAGGTTAGACCAAGCAGTTGGAATTATATGGGAAATAGCCGATAGCGAACCATTTGAGAACATGGGAAACGGAATTAATCAAAATGTCATTGTCTTCCAACAAGTAACAAGAACAAGGTAAGGTTATTTGAATTGCCCGGAACATTTCTGGGAATAGCAGGTACCGAACACAACGTCCTACTGCCGTAACTGGCCTACATATACCAGGCGCAGCTTTTATAAACATTATGTCACGCTGTTACCACACACTCTTCCTACTGTCAATATCCAATGCATTGAAATTTTGAAAACAATTAATAAAGTCTTTAGTTACCTAAATGCATTGAATTTCGGTGACTGATCGTCACAAATGTAAGGCTTGAATGGATACCGGGCATCAAGGATTTAAAGGGAATGAAAAAGCTGGCTAGAAAGGAGCTGTCATCCTTTGCGTCGTCCGAACCACCGTAGGAATCAGTCCTTCTTGTCAAAACTATATGCAGCCGATAGGGCAAATGCGCCGACACACTGAGCGATGGAAACAGCTACCATGCCAAGAACCCACCAAACTTTTAGTCAAGAATCCATCAAGGATACTTACCAAACATCTGACCAGTCTTAGTCGCCAGAACATCAGACTGGTAATATCTATCACAGGTCATGGGCACTTCAGAAATCACCTAGCAAAATGGGTCTCTACACAGGAGATACCAGATGTAGTTATGTGAGCGCATCCTGAGTCCAAGAAACACATTCTTATTGAATCAGTCCCTGGAGGCCAGGAGAAGGGGTCTTCTAGGGTCTCGGGAGTGGCAGGAGTTACACCCATCAGAATTGGGTAGCTGATCCTCAAGCTTTGTAAGCAAACGGGGTGGGGCTGCCTAATTAGAGAACAGGGAGCCAGCACAATAAACCAAAGGGTTGACGTGCGTGGTCTTGAACCACAAATTTTCCCCATCCAATCTAATCTAGTAGGATTGACAAAACCAACCTTTCTTACCACTCAT
>CM032062.1:45210395-45226828 GCA_018831715.1 Matsumurasca onukii | reverse complement strand
AGGTTAAGTTAGGTTAGTTTATTTTTTATGTTGAACTTATTTAAAGGTGGCTTTAAAGTTACGACTATTTGTTGAGGCCGATACTGAGATGGCATTGAGACTCTCTGGCTGAATAAGGTATTATCGTTGAAGTTAGGTTAAAGTTAAGTTAGTTTATTTTTTATGTTAATTAAATGGGGAGAAGCCTCAGTGGAACAGCCATGAAGCAGTGCATCCGCGGCATCAACTGTCTATTTCAGTCCGCTATCCGTCCCTCAGTAGCGATCTTTCTCGTTCACATGTGAAGTGAAGGGTCGTCTTACTGGGAGTGGAAGATGATAGTGTTACTTTAAAATTGTGAAAACATTGTTTTAATAGTTTCATAACTTTCCCAATATTAAAACATTGTTTTGGAAGGTTTCAACTTAGAAAAGTGCCTGTCAGAGAGTGTAGCCGTTGCAGCAGCGCACACCTCCTTCAAATAATCCCAACTTTAAAACAATTTTTTTAAATATGTTCGGGCCTTAAAAAATTTTTGGTTTATGGGGTCATCTCCTCATTGTGCTAAATCATACTGGTTAGAAGACAAGTCACTATATTGGAATTTTACCCATGAATCTTTTCATTTTGGATTAATCAACATTTAATAATCTTTCTATTCCATATATACAGGGTGAGTCTAAAATCGTTATGCTAAAGCAGGCAAGGGACCCACTTTTGTGGCAACTTGGTAGCTCAACATTATCATGCATGGTATTATTCAATATGAGTGACTTCTCTTCTCATGAGCCAAAGTTACTGGAAGTTGGTTACCTTGTTCACTTGTACTCCATTTTATGTTTTAACTTGTGCACCATTTATAGGATTTGGTTCAAGTAATATAATTTTGGATCTAAGTATTGATATCATTGATGGAGATATTGGTATCTAATTTACCACTTTATTACTAAAGTTTGAAGACAATATGTTTGGACCGTCCGGAACCATTTACCTTCTCAAAATGGTATTGTAGCCAGATGTATGGTATTTTCTGTCATTACAGTGTATCTTAATTAGCATGTAAGTAAGATTAAAAAATAGTATTAAGTAAAAGGAAAAACGGACTTTCCAGCCACTTCCGAGAAAACCTCCTAACGTTTCGGGTAGTTAGAAACTCCACCCGTCTTCAGAGGACTACACTAATCTAGGAACTACATTTAATTAATATCTTAACTTAAGCAAACCTAGGACTATTCCAACCAATATTTTACAATAAGCTACATCATGAAAATTGATGGCTTGTAAAATACAACAAATATGGACAAGTAAAACGGACACGTTATAGAATAAAACACATGTTAGCCTTAACATACAATCAAGCTGAAAAAAACAAATAGCTGAAAAACACAGAGATGTGGTAGTTATTAATTGAAAGGATCTCACCCAGACTCGGACCACGAACCTCTTCACAGGGGGGCACTAACTAACATCCGTAGGTCGGTGGTTGAGCCGGTCTGAAAATGAGTGGAGGGAGCGGGTTGGGGAAGTTTGAGGCACACAGCCGACGGGGGGGAGGGGTTTTGATGTTTTCATGGGAGAAGCGGCACATTAAAACATATCATGAAAACAAGAAAATATAACATTGCTAAGCCTAACTGTAATTTTGTGTGGTCTCCATGCTTCTTTCATGGGCGTTCAGTTACAGAGCGTGTATGTGTGTTAGTTCAGTCTATTTCTGAGGGTCATTGGGTGTTCTGGGTTTTATGTTATCTGTTATGACTTTTCTGGCTGAAATTGTTTACTGTTTGAAAATGGGTTTTAAGCATAGGTATCCAGAGGGGCTAACTTCTATACTACTTTGGCTAATGGGATTGTCATTTAGTTTTATCAAAGTTCCCTCTACAAATTTTCTTTTGTAAAAATGTGTTTCATGGTGGAGAATTTTAACGTTATTGAAGTCAAAAGTGTGTTCATGATCCCATGCGTGTTTTGCTAATTTTGAAGATGTGGTTTCTTCATATTTTAAATTCTTTTTTGTGTTCGTTAAAGGCGTCTGTAAGGCGCTTGGTTTCTATATATTCCTATCACATTCACAGCGAATGCTGTAAATTTTTTTGAGGATTGTTCCTCATTTTTAGGTTTAGTTTTACAGAGGTGTTGTCTAAAGTGTATTTTGGGTTTTAAAAGCAGTTCTTATGTTAAACTTCCTCTACTCTTCTTATTTTTTCTGAAACTTTAGGTATATATGGTATGCTTATGTATGCATTAGGTTTCTCAGTTGTGGTGTCCTGTTGTGTTTATGTCTTGGCAAAGCGCATTTATTTATAGTTTTAGCTGGATACCCATTGAGTTTAAGGTCTTGTGATATGTTTCCTATTTCTTTATCAAACTGAATTTATCTTGGCAGACTGATTTGGCCCTATCAAACAAGGAAAAGGCCCCTTCTTTAACTGATGTGGAGTGATTAGGTTGAAATTTAAGTACCTGCCAGTGTGTGTTTTTTTCCGTGTACCGAGGTTTTCAAAGTTCATTTTCTCTTACTACTTTAACATCTAGAAATGGAAGTGTGTTGTCTGTTTCTTTTCTACTGTTAGTTTTATTGTTGGTGAGGTGTTGTTTAGGTGTTTAGTGAAGTTGTCCAGTTCTTCGCCATACATGACCAGATAACAAAATGTCATCAACGATATCTCCAACACACCGGTTTGAAGTTCGAGGTGTTTATGGCCTTTTTTCGAACTCTTCATGAAGATGTTGGCAAAGACAGGTGATAGTGGTGACCCCATGGCCATTCCTTCATCCTGGCGATAAATTTATTATTTAGCTCAAAATAGTTACATTCGGTGCAAAGTTTTAGCAATTCATTATCACGTTTACTGGTAGAGTGGTTCTATTTTTAGGTTAGGGTCACTATTTAGTCTATTTTCAATTATTTGTAGTGTTTCATGGACTGGGATGTTGGTGAACAAACTTTCAACATCGAAACTGACCAATCTGTCATCTTTTTTGTTAGTTGCATGTCTTTGGTGAGTTTACAAAGTGTTTAGAGTTTACTACGTGAGTCTGACTGTCCTGCTAATGGTTTTAGTATTGGTAAGGTGTCTGCACAGTTCACGGCTGGGAGAGTTTTGAGAGCTTACAATGGGCCTTAGTGGGACATTAGGTTTTGTGTATTTTAGGAGACCATTTTATGTGAGGTGTTTTGGAGTGGTGAGGGGTTAGTTTTGATCTAGTTTCATCCTTGAAATATTGTTTATGCTTTCTTAGTGTCCTTTCTATTTTATTTTCAAATGTCTTAGTGGGGTCTGTTGGGGTGTGTATTTTCCTGCTTTAAAGAACGTCTTCTATTTTTAAATCCAATCTTTATTATTCTTCTGATTTTGCATTACCTTTTTGTCTGCTGGGAGAATTTTAATTGTGTCATCAGATTTTAGAGTTTTTTATTGCTTTGTGTTCATCCTTGGATAGGTTTGTTTGGCGGTTTATGTTTTTTGGTGCTGCACTGGCTTCACACCTGAACTGGTCCGCCAATTCCTCTGTTGTCAACTGAGAACGGCAGACTCAATCCCAGTAATATAAATCAGCACATTTATTTGGGGCCTGGAAAAATTTAGACCTTTAGAAGAACAAAGGGACTATCGCTGGAATTCAGCTCTTTATTAGACACCAGGTTACTTGACCGCTAGACCGGGTAAGCGGGGCTTTGTCTGCTACCTATTCCCACTTGTATACTAGGCCTAGAGACGTGTTGTTTTTGGTTTCACTATTAGTGACTTTCTCTAAGTTTTTAACAAAAAAAAATAATGTTAAGAATCACGTTTCTTAGAGTTTCTTAGCCTACTAAATAACTGTTATAAAATTAAAAACTCTTTAAAATAATTTGTTTCAGGATACTGTATCTATGCTCTTTGGAATTGTGATGGAAGAATAAGCGAAGAAAGTTGTTTCTATGTTAGAACAACTTTGAAATGGGAGAAGATCTTCTTACTAAGTTGAATGAAGACAAGATACATAATTTAAAAGGTATTTGTAAGTTAGAAAGAAAAATTAAAAAGGACATAACTTTTCTATCCGATACTTTTGAAAGGAAAACTTTAAAACGTGAACACTTAACTTGCACAAATTTACATTTTTTTAAAGCTTTAGTCGAAGAAACTTTAAAACAGTCAGATTGCTTAGCAGTCCTTGATACATTTTCATTCAAGGAACCAGATGGTAGCCTAAAACGAATAACAGTAGATATAATTCAATAAAAGCGATTAAAACTGGATTAAGGTAATTGCGAAACCAGCTGTCTTCATCAGATGTTCAGAGAGGGAGATAGGGACAATTATTCTGGATCAAGAAAATCTTACCTCAAAGCTGCAACTCAGAATCTAAACCTTTACTGTATACCACAGGTTGAGTTTCTTTTTGTAAATGGAGTGCCGAGGTAGTGAAGGTATTTTTTTGGAAGAAGAGCAAGTCTGTGGTAAAGTTATTGTATTCAATGATCGAGTGTTCACCGATACTTCTTCAGACTCAGACCATGATTCTGACTCTGAAGATGATGACTTGGCTGACTACATTGAAATCAAACCTCTGAACAAACAACTTCAAGTTCAAACCTAATAAATTTGTATTATGTTCACGATATTAGCTTATGTGTCAGAATTAACAAGCGGTGGATGCAACAGTTCAATTTGTCGAGCCCATCCTCAATCAACAAGCAGAATGGGAGAAAATACATGTCAAACAATCCCTCACAAAACTGTTTCAAGGAAAGGTTAATTTGTTGCCAAACAGCTGTGGAAGATTTCAAAAGCATAGTTGAAATGGTGGTGGTGAAAATGAAGAAGCGAAACAACAGAACTATTAAGTGTTGTGAGGGTAGTGCAGGATGTGGTATCACCAGGGTGAACTTATCAGGGAAAGTGAAGGGAGATCTCGGTTGATATTTGGGACAGGTCAAGAACATAAGGCCATCACTGTAGGCTAACAAGGGGTTTGTCCATGCGTCCAAGCATATGGGTGTCGCATTAGCTGTTGTCATTCACAGGTCTCGAGCTTTGACGGCGTAAGCAACTTCTAAAGAAAGCGTAGCATGGCTCTTTACAGTAATTGTGAACAGCAACCATACTGTGTATGTGTTTGTGTGATATTCGTCTTTTGTGTCCTATATTGTAAACCAATATGTGAATAGTTATATTATATTGTTTTAATGTATTTAATAAATACAAAAGTTGTTGTTGTCCAAAGTATGTTTGGCACTATTTTATTCCTTATGTCTTATAAAATATACTTTCACAACTGAGTTAGTATTTCTGGTTTTGGGTTCAGACATTGTTCAAGCAACCTATTGACATAGTTAATGATACAGTTTTTCACTTACAGTTAAATTAAATTTCTTGAAACATATCAACTTGGGCTGGTAATATTACCAGAGGGCTTGAGAGGAGTTAATAAGTATTTACAGATTAAGTTTATCATACAAGAACTAAGTCTTGTCTATTTTATGCAAATGGAATTCATTAGCTGTTTTTGGATGGACCTATATCTCACAATCTCGGTGAAGGGACAACTCACTTTATTTCCATAAATGAGTTTTTGTCCAAGCTGTTTTACCAAAGAGACTGGAATTCGTTACACCCGTTGTAATAAACACATGAAAACGGGGAGCCAAGTCTAGGCAGGAGGCTGTTGTCAGAAGCAAATTAAGTCACATTTTGCAAGGAAATTCAAGTCTCTCATGCCAGCGACTCTTTGCTTACTTAGCTGTGTGGCTGCTTGGTTTAGATTATAATGACAAACCACATAACTTTAAAATCAAAGTGCCTGTGAAGGAAACTACAAACTGAAAACGCTTATAGTTGCATGTCAGCTGTAATGAAACATTGTTTGTCAAGCATTTTAATACATAATTGCAAATATTCAGCATTAATGGAATAGTCAGTCTACTTATACTTAATCAAAGAGTACAGACCTTGTTATGGTGAAAAAATCACATAAATCAAATTGTAAAAGCTATTACAAAAAATATAAATTGAAGAAGTTGATCAAATAACCAATGAGATACATGGAAGACTTCAGTACATTTGCTGATCAAATTGATATTAAGTCTTGCAGGAAAATGCGTGTTAAGACCACAACCTGCAGAAGCATGATGGGAGAGAAGAAAAAGACTCGGTGGACTGTGTTTGATAGCGTCCACAGAAAAATTGGGGCAAGAAAATAAAACAACATTCAAGCTATTGAGTAAGTTAGCAGTAATCCTAGAAGATAATTACTAAAAGGCAAAAAATAAACCATCTTGAGGTATGTAATTTTAATAAAATTGTTGGAGAAAGTATGATGCTTATTGTTCTATACTCATGTAATAGATATCATGTGTACTGGTATAGTAATTACCTTATATTACAAAACTTTCCTTGATAATTTGGGTTAATGTTCTCCCCTAGTACTATTGACCTTATTACTAATTTATTTTTAGACAAATTTAGTTAATATCATTTTAATTTTGAAAAAAAATTGGTGTTGATTATATAGCTTGTTCTAAGTCAATTGGTCTTACAAAATTCAAGATTAATTATATGAAACCTTTAATTTACTCCCCTTAAAAGTATCATTTTTCGAACTTGATAAGATCTGACATTGGTCAAAACAACATCCTACATTTTTTAGGGTAAATAATTTCATGAATCATTAGATGTTGCCCTACAAGCTTAAATCCCTGGAATTAGCTTGACTACAATCATTCATATTGATCTATAGTGTATAGATGATTATTGTCTTGGTTTTATATATTGTTAGTTGAAACTTAAAATATTAAGGGTTAGGTGTTTACCATATGTTTATCACAGTGTGTTCCTGGAGCAGCAGGGTAAAGATTGGTTGTACACATCCGTCCACCATACACACACAGTCAGAGCAAATCTGCAGCCAGAGAATAATCTATCAGTACTTATTTAGGTCATTTTGACTGTATTTTATTTTCTGGCGTTTTTAAGAGACTTTTCAATTACATTTACATGTTTAAGAGTTCAACAATAATAAAAGAATTTGAATTTAACTGCTCATTGCAAGGTATCATAATTACGAAATTCATTTGGAGAAAAGTTACTAGAAATGAAATATGACTACTACAGTAATACTATTTAATATCTCTCGGTAGATTAAAATACATATTCTAGTATAACTGAGTATTTAAACCTTCAGTACTTTTCTGTCAAGGGAAACAGAATGTGGGGTGTTTGGATCCAAGTATAGGGTTTACAGTAGAACCTCAATTACTGGAGTCTGAAGAGGATTTTAGAACATTTAAAGGTTTTGAGTAAGCAAGGTTTGAGTTGTCTGGTAGAATCTAACAAAATATTGAGAAATCAAGGTTAGTGTTTCTTCCCTTTTGTTACCTCTATATCTTGAAGTTGCATGGGTTTACCTCTATAACTCAGACCTACCGGCACCCTTCACTTGATGCAGACAAAGACATAAAAATTGTGTACAGATTTAAAAACATGGCAGATGACAAACAAACAGTTTCCATTAAAAAACAGTCTTGTTCTACATAGTACTCCCTTTTAACTTTTGTATTAACAGCTGTATAAGAGAAGGTGTTTTTCCCAGTTCTTTTAAAGTTTCAAAACAACTTCAATCCACAAGAAAGGTTCTTGGGATTTCCAGAAAACTTTTAGGTCGGTTTCAATATTACCTATCATATCTAAAGTGTTTGAAGCCATTATATGAGTCAACTTTATTATTTAGAATCTAATGTCTGCCCACTTGCCCGCCAATACTGCCATCCGTCTCTTCAACAATAGACCTAGAGTTGACAAAGTGGCATGCCATTGTTCAGGGCTTTGAAAGCAGAGACTTTACTAGTTATAGCTTGTGACCTCAGTAAGGCATTTGATGTAGTGGATCATGCTTGCTAAACAAAGTTAAAGTTCTATGGTGTTGGTAACACCACACTCAGCTTGTTGAGTCGTGATCTGCACCTAACCGCGAGCAGTATGTCTCAGTTAATGGGATGAACTCAAAGGAGAAAGAAGGGTTCATGGTACCACAAGGGTCGATTCTGACCTCTGCTTTTGTGGTATGGTTTACATAAATGTCAACATACAAGGTCAGCTATGCTGATGATACAACTCTTGTGTGTTCAGACAACTGTCTTGATAGAGTAAAAGAACAAAAGCTCTCTTAACCAGGTTTCATCTTGGTTCAGGCTAATTCATTCCTTCTGAATGTCTAAAACTCAAACAATGATTTTGCACTTAGAGAAATTTCCAATGAAGTAGATAGTATTAAGATTCTAGGTGAATCTCGATTGTAAGCTAACCTGAGTGTACATATTGATGTCATTTGTAAAAGCTTTCTAGGTTAATTTTTCTTCTAAGAAACCTCATAGATGTAGTGCCAGTAAATTATGTAAGGTCAGCATATTTTTCCTTTTGTCAAAGTTTGATTTTGTATGGTATCAGGCTTTTGGGATGTGCCCTGATGTTCTCAGAATCTTAATTCTGCAAAAGAAAAGAATTGTGTCAAAAGCTGAACATCTTGCTCACTGTAGGCCTGTTTTTGTTTCAGAAAAGATTATGACAGTGTACAGTCTATATGTGTTTGAAGCCATTGTCTATGTGAAAACCAATCCTGATCTCTTTGTTTGTAGAAGCAGCTTACACAACCACAACACTAGAAATAGTTCCACACTGGATGTACCTTTTGTTAGATTAAGAAAGTCACAACTAAATTCTCATGTACAGTATATTAAGCTTTTTAACATGTTACCTTCCTCTGCTCAGTTCCAGACCCTGTCCAAATTCAAATCCAACCTGAAATCTCTCCTCCTGGCATATCCACTCTACTCCTTGCAGGAGTTTTACCATCTGAACCCAGTTGTTGTAAGTAGCTTTTTCTTGTAAATAAGTTAAGACTAGCTTGATTAATATTTTATTTTCTCAACATTACTGACGTGTCCGATTGCTACTATGTACAGCTTATGGGAAATAAACGTTTTGTCTATTGTCTATTGTCTATTGTCTATTGTGGCAGCCAATTTGGTTATGGCTATAAATTAAGAACAATATGATTGAGGCGAAACAGCGCCAGCAAAACTTTAATATTATAAAGAATGACGTGGTATAAGAAGAAAAGTGCTTACATACCGGAAGTGAGTGATGTCCCGGCGGCTGCAAGACCAGGCATGTGAAGAGAGTCAG
The DNA here is from genome assembly GCA_018831715.1 of Matsumurasca onukii. Classification (NCBI taxonomy): domain Eukaryota; kingdom Metazoa; phylum Arthropoda; class Insecta; order Hemiptera; family Cicadellidae; genus Matsumurasca; species Matsumurasca onukii. Next base: position 45,217,679 of record CM032062.1, on the reverse strand, counting down.
CCTCGAAGGTAGGAGTCATAACGCAGTGTGTGACCACGCGCGGACACGCAACCACTCTTGGCAGAGTCATGAAACATCCCAAACTGACAACATACCACACACACACATTATTGTCCAGTGTCCACATCACACTGTTTAACATCATATCTTTGATGACTGATGGTCGTCCTAACCAACTCAATGCATTCCTAACAACTCAATGCATATTTTGAGTGTTAATTTTGAGCTTTTGATTGTTTAGCCTTGATATCCGTTTCAGTCAAGTTTATACTACTAACAGGTTTTGAAGGAAAAATGAGCTATTCATGCCTTGAGCATAGTGAAGGGGTAGATTTATCACAAAAAAAAACAAGGGATTTATCGTAAACAAATTGTAATTTTCATCTGATTTTGATGAAATTTGAAAACAAATTTATTTTATTGTTATTTATCAAAATACTTGATTGTTGGACTATTTGTAGGCAAAAGGGATGACAAACTATCAAAATATTGTACACTACTAGCTGAAGGCCAAATCGAGAGGCAGCAAATGGGATTAGAATTAGAGTAACAAATCACAGAGGAATTTGTTTCTCTCATGCCGTAAAGGGCTTAGCTGCTTGTTTACCTAGTTATTCATTTCATTACTCCATTTCATTTTTCCATTGTTCTTATACATTGTTATTTCCTCTTTAGAATCAGATTCCTAACTATTCTTTCACGTCTGGCAGCAGTGAATATCGGTCACTGAACTTCTCCACAAGTTCAACAGAACAATCTTTGATACTAAAGATAACCTAAGTCTATATTGAGGAAAGGTACTGACTTGTGTCCCATCTCATGTGCGATGGTGTGTGCCAGAGTGATGCCGTTGTCCTCGTTGATGTTACAACTGCGTGCGGTGTGCACATGCCTCGGCGTCGCTACACCCAGGGTACTGCACGGTGTATCCTGCGAGCACATATGTCCTTTCTGCAACACATTGTAAACCAAACAAACAATAAACATAATTCAACCAATGCATTTCTGAAGGATAATGAAGAAGGTACATCCGTTTTGAATTTATAAATGTAAAGAGTGTACTCTTCATTTTAATAGAAGAAGTGTTTTGCCAAGAAATTTAAAATTAAACCAACTTCACTAATTTAAAAAACTTGTGAAATAAAGTACTTAAGAACCAAACCATTTACTCTAGTAAATTACTAGTTGTCTTTCAAAAAATTCTTCTGGCATTTTTCTAACATAAAGTGACAAGGTAATGCATTTCAAGGTACCTTACATGAACTTTCTTTTATTTTCCCAGTATGGTACAAATTTATGTTATACACCAAATCACCATCCATTTTCACGTAGTCATTATAATCGTAGTTTACATTTGGGTTGTACAACAAATAAATGTATGGCCTGAGATATGGATCTCCTTTCTTGTCGATGGACACCCAAGAATACTACATATAAATGCTGAGAGGGAATATTTGGAGTGTATAGTTTCTACAAAACTTTTGTATGGAGCAGTAGCTCTTACCTGGTAACCAAGATAGCGATGTCATGATGCTGTGAATCCGACTCATTTGTTGGATTGTGTCTTTCCTGCCATCGACAAAACTGCCTAAAGCATTGTCTGCATTCACAGTGATGTTGAGGCCCTGAAACAAAGGCGAGAGAATCCACATGAAACACAAAACTTTTCATTAAATTTAAGAAAATATATGTAAATGAAGAATAGTAGCTAATGGTAATTTAATCCAGAGGGTTTCTAAAACAGTAGGGTTCTTGGAGTTCTATTTATCTTGATTCTTTTGACTATAGACATCTTGAACTAATTCATTTTTTACCAAGGATCATTTAAGATTTGCTAATGTCGAGCGTTGATCAATTTAATCCTCTTCTTGTTTTACAAAAAACATGTCAAATAAAATTAGAAATACAAAGTGGCACTGTACAGATAACCCAACAGCTATACTCAATGCAACATCAAACCAATTCTGATGAAATATTGACTATTCAAACATATAGTTAACTTGTAGTTGCAACAAGATGGTATCTATGATCGTTGATATGCTTAGTTAATTGATAAATTGACTAACTGAACAATAACTAGCAATCATTGTACAATGTAATATTCTAAAATTTTCAATAATGCAATTTAACATGACATATTTGACAAAACTAGCAAGATGTATGTATTGATATTAGTAATGCAAATAAAATTGAACTTGCCTCTGACAAATCATCTCTATAAGCACTATGTTTACAACAACAATGTTTATAAAATTTCCAATGCTTGGTTCTTGATACAGAGAAGACACCTGAAAATCAAATACTGTACAACAATTATACCAAGAGAACATTCAGAACAAAGCTTATAACCCATTGTTTACTAAATGTTTTGTAACTATACAGGGTGTTTCACAATTACTCAGAACCCACCTCAATTTGTGAGGGATAAAATATTTTCAAACAAACCTTACCACACATGTTGCCTCCCACCCTGAGGTTTTGGGGCATAATTTTGAACTCTCTTATTCGAACCTCTACGGGTGACCCTTTATTTTAAAGATTATGAAAATACAAAAGCAACATTGCCCCCTAGATTCCCAGAACAGTTTCAACGCTTTATTGGTGGCGTAAGAAGTGTAGAACTTATTACTTAAATAAATGGCTGCTAACAGTTTATATAGTTTGTAAGATAACAAAAATCTAATAAACGGATAGGCTTTAGGGGCTCAAAAGCTTCATAACAAGGTAAGGTGCCACTGAATAGGTTTCAGAAAAATAAAGTAGATTATGAATAAATTTGCTCACAAAAAACAGGAGTATTATAAATTCTCCAAACTATTCAATAGCACCTTGCTGTTATTCCTTGGCACCTTAAAAAATTCTCTAGGTTTTTGATGTCTTGCAAACTCAGTTGTTAATTGTTAGTTGCCATAGTTTGTTTAATCTTAACAGAGGTTCACATAGTAAAATAATTATTTTTGTCGTTGCACTTTGTCGTTTGCTATTGATATAGAGTTTGTTTTGGTGTCCTTTTGCTGTCTGGGGAACAAACAGACATTTTGGTAATTTTAAGAACAAGGAGATTGTCATCAACTGTTTCAATGGACTGCTGGTAAATTAGTGTAGTGTAATGTCTGTTTCTTCAAAACAATATAAATTAGACTATTGTATTAAAAGTAGGTTTTTGTTTCGAATGTGTAATTTTTATTCTGAAATGTACTTTATGTCACAACTGGTATTAATAAAGACAATAATAAAACATTTAAAACTTGCACATTTCTTAAATTAAGAAAAGAGAATTTTAAGAAAAGTGACTGATTAACTTTTAAAATGTACGTGAAAAAGAGTGATACAGTTTTAATTGTTTGTGCTCGTAGCTATTTAAACAAGTATCAAATACTATTATTGATGTACCACTTAATCGACTAACAATATTCATGACAGTTAGGAGATACATCTCTATCTCCGTGTGATGGAACTCCACCATGGAGCGTCAGCTCGGTACCTCGACGCATGGTGCTCGCGAGACACGGACCTGCGTTGTCGGTTCCTGGCCGACTTGACCACCTGCAACCATACAGTCACTTTTACACAGTTCATGGCTTTGAATTTGGTTTTGTGAGATATAGCCATATAATGTCTCTTTCTCTCTCTCTAATCTATTGGTTACTTGGAGGAAGTAGAAAAACAACCTTTACACTAAATTGTTAATGTCCAAGAATGCAAAATTATTATACTTTGGCCATACTCAAATTTCTTTTTTGGTTTTTCTGTTATTTTATCTACCTTGTACTTGTAAGCTTGCTTGTAAGGGTGGTTTGTCTCTGAGTCGAGGTTTCGGCCCTCTGCGCGCCTCTCCTGCACCTTCACTCCGCCTGCTTGGCCCTCCAGTCGACTGGCTGGCACGCGCTGGCTCTGTGCAAATATATACAAAACTGTGTTAATTTCTGGTTTATAAACGTTTATGATTCGCTGGTTGGTCGAAAGTAACACCAAGTTTGAAGGGATTGGTAAATATTTATTTAGTTATAAAACACACGTGAAAAGCTGTAAAAACAAGTAAGTAAATGTGAAAATTTTGAAGCAGTATTTAAATAATATCTTCTGGGTGAAATTGGTAGTAAATTAAGATTATGAAATCTAAAATATTGGTACCTTCTCTCTTTGATTGTGTGGATAGGATGAGATTGCATTGCATCAGTAACGTAGCCAGGATTTTGGAATTGGTGGGGGGGTGTCCAGAAATCCTGTCTAAGCGGGAACTACCGGGGGGCTTGGTGGATAAGGAATACCCCCCAAGGAAAAGGAGGGTCCTCGAAGGAAAAGGTGCTAAATTTTAATACAAAATGGTGAGTTTTGAGGTGTTTAGGGGAAATTTTTATCCTAAAATCAAAATGTACTCGCTGATTTTGTAACAACACACTTGTGGCAATTAAGCGTTTTATAAGCTTTGTACAAAACCTACACATACAATATTTAGATTAGATAGAATATGTCCAGATTCCTTGGTGACGACAATTCTTGTGCTGAAATTAATTTTGAGTCGAGAGTATTTCAAAATTAATAATTTGCCAAATACTCTTGAACTAGTTTTTATACTTTGTTAGAATATGTAACCTGTAGACTTTAGATGGACATTGGACACCCAACAACTAAATCATTGGTAAAAACCAATGGCCACCAAATTTACATAAACAAACCAGATCGGTGCAACACCGTGTTTGGCTTCTTGAGAGTCATAGTTACCTCCGCCATTTTCAGCATTGGGCGGAAATCTTTTTACTAATTGCATTATTCCTATTGCTTATTAATTCAAAATGTATTGTTGTGTGATTTTGGGGTAGTATTACGTATTATACGGTTAAATAAAACCTTTACACAATTAATTCTACCGTATACGTACATAAAATTCCATTACGGTCATTTTGGGGCATTTAACCCACCCCTTGGCTACACCCTGGATTGCATACTTGTATTTCCATGCACACAAGTACACTTGACACAATACACTCGATGTTAGTGTTTGAAATAGATGAAGTCCTCAGTTACTTTCGCAGAAACATACCTGTGGCAGTTTGAATTACAAAACAGTATCCAATGTCCAAGGCTTACAGAAAGTAAGTTTTCAGAGTTTGAAACTGGTGATTGTTGTGGTCAACTGGGCACGACTTATGTTCTAAACTCCAACCGTAGGAGAAATAGTCAAGAAAATGTATGAACATGATCCAGTGTTTGAACAGTTGATCTGCCAAGTATCTTTACCAGTCCATGACCTACTTGATCTGCTTGTGGGACAGATGTTGTGCAGGAGCCCTGCAGGGAGTCTTGGATGATAGGGGTAATCTGGGCCCTCGAGGCAACCCTTGACTCCACCACTGAGTCCCGAGGACGCGGGCGGGCTACTCGAAACCTCTTTCAAGTTGACTGCTAATAGATTTCACTTACAGAATAATATGCGGCCTTGGGGTTTACAAAACATAAATATATGATTTGCAATATTGTATTTTCAATACTATATTTTACAATTACTATAGAGTAATTTAGAATACAATTCAATTATAAACAAAAATAATGACTATTTAAAAAAACAACAATATGTTGAACATAAAATCAGGCCGACGCACGGCTAAGTGCTAAAGCGCCGCTGCTATGATTGAAGCAAATTTCCTCTGCAATGTGTTACTTTAACTACATAACAGCCTTATTTCAGTATTCAGCCTTCTGCATCAGCTTTTCCTGCTTTGTTATCACAGATCCTTGCAAGAGTTGATGCAGTTAACAGTCACACTTGTATCTTTTTAACAGTCATCTTTTTAAACAGCCAAAGTTTTACGGGAGTTCCAATAGAGGGTCACACTCACACAATATTTGACTACATGACTATCAAAGAATTATATCCATTAAATCATGCGTTATGAGGCTGTTCACTACGCTCACAGTCTCGCTTCGGTCTTCGGCCTCTGCTCTTCCTCCTAGACTAACTTCGGCCTTCACCGTAATATTAATAATCTTAATATATCAGAATTAATTTAACTTGTGTTGAAAATTAGTTTAAGAACGGCTTCACAGATTTAATTCATGTTTTAAGTTTCCTTTTTTTAATGTTGTTACAGAAAAAAAATCACACGAAAAATTGGAAAGTTACAGACAAAGTTGATGATTTAATTTTGCACAACTTACTTACTACATGCCTATTTGGTAAACGTAGCATTCAGCTTATAAATATTAAATATCTTTAGTGCACAACAGTTTTTGTGGACAGAGCAAAATATGTGGGTTCAGCTAGTACGCCTGAAAGTAGAGTGCATGGTAACGTAGATTGACTACCGCGTCTTGTCCTCGCGTTAGCCAGATCTCACGTAGTTCACTGACAGTAGCAGCACTATACTTACAGTTCAAAACTGAATTAAACACTATTAAAAATACTTTAAAACGCTTAAAACGTATTTAAATGTAAAATAAAATGGTGCTTTTATAAATTCACTTACTTTTAATGTACATTATTTGATGTTGAAATACGTCTTGAGTATGTTTAGACCTTTATACATAAATGGTTCTCAACAGTGACATTGATTGTTATTATATAGGGTAGGCTTGACGCTTTCATAATGATTATCTTGCACGGTAACTTTAATTCTGTAACTTCTCTGCGAGCCGACAGTGTTCACCTTCACTTAGGTGTCTCTGCTCGGCTAATAAATACTAATTATAATTATTGTTCGAGTAATGTTCATACAGTACAAGACTGTATGGACAGCGAGATGTACCCGCCCAGCCCAGTACATATGGGTAAATTCCCGCGTAAATGTGGAACATAGGAAATGTTCGTGTACTGTCGGTTCTGTGTTCGGCGGGCGAATCCCGTTGGCCATACACTTGTTCATTCACACAGTATAGTATCTCAACAACATCCCTCTGTGCTAACTGCCAACCGACAGTAACTCGTAGCGCTCTCGTACCGAGGCGGGAAACGCTATATCCGCTTCCGTTCTCGTTATTGGCGGTAAATTTGAAATCCTAATTTGCAATGTCTTCTTCCCTTATTGAAACAAACCTTTATTAATCTGTTCAATGACTACTTATTGTTTGCAATTTGGGCAATCAGCTTTAAATTGTCATAGAATTTAAATGATTTATGGGAAACATATTTTCAGTCATTAGTTATTATCGTTTTTCCTTTAGAAAAATATATATTCAAACTGTCAGCATGGTAAGATCAAGGCCCGAGGCCATGAAATGAGCACCGATTCTGACCCCCAGAACACGTTTTGACCATATTTTCACACTTTATAGTTTATATACATA